>JAVJGI010000062.1:3817002-3862843 GCA_035590275.1 Ibycter americanus
AATAAAAATAAAAATAAATAAAAAGAAAACAAGTAAAGAAAGAGAAATAAATAGTGAAAGAAAGAAACAGAGAAAGAAAGAAAGAAAGAAAAGAAAGAAAGAAAGAAAGAAAGAAAGAAAGAAAGAAAGAAAGAAAGAAAGAAAGAAGGAAAGAAAGAAAGGAAGGAGGGAAGAAAGGAAGAAAGGAAGAAAGGAAGAAAAAGAAAGACATGAAGGCTGTGTATAGATGAAGAACTCCAAGGGATGGAGGGGAAACTAGTTGCTGAGTACTATTTTTGCTGCCCTTTTCACTTGAACAGCACAAAATCAGGGAGTTATTACAAAGCAGCGTTTTCCTTTTGCGCTGTGATAAAAAGGTGCAGAGATACCTTGACAGGGTGCCAAGATGTTCCCTGCTGAGTTCTTCTTCTGTTAAGGTTTACATTACTTCCTATCATTCTGCACTAGGAAGACTTCTTAAACAGACTAGGGACAACACCTCAGTGAAATGCTGATTGGTCATGAATCATTTCAGAAAACATCTCCAAAACAGTATTTGAATAGATCTAAATAAAGAACAGTTAGGGCTGAATTTCAGTCTAAGGTCTCCCCATACTCCTCAGTGTCAGTTTCAGCAGCAGAAAGATGAGATTACACTGAGTTGTGATCACAGTGTAGCAAATCATAATCACAGTGTAGCCATTCAGGATTTCCCAGACATGGTATCAGAGGGAGCCTTCATAACTAATCCAAACTCACTCCAACAACTGCCAGCTACAAACTTTCTCCATATGATCCTGTCACTACAAGCTTGGCCTGACACTATTGCTTATAGCAGCCCCCTACAGTCTGGCACCCTGAGATTTAATCCCACTTCTGCTGCCCACAGAAGAGAAGACTCCATCGTGTGCCTGTTTGTGTGGTTTTGGTCATTCACTCTTGTGCAGGTTTGAAGATGCCAAATGCAGCTGACAGGCTGGGAATAAGATAGCAGAGTCCAACTGGAAGCAAATGACTTGTTCAGAGCCTTCAGATGTAAGACTATACCCACATGGCAATTGCTTTGAGTTAAATAAAAGCAGACATGAACATTGTTATATGAAAAAGCCAATATTATTATTCTCTGACATATAAATGTGCTTCTTTGGAAATAAAAAAATACTATAGTTTTAATGAGACAGTCAAGAAGTGAAGTGCAAATTAGAAAAGCAATCAAAAGCAAAGAGACTGAAGGAAAAAAAAAGAAGGAATGAAAAATGATACTTTGGTATGAAACAAAACTAAAAAGGGAGAAAAAACTATGAAAGGAGTGTGCTCATTAGAAGGTCAGCAACTCTCAAAATAAAAGGTAGATACAGAAATAGGGAGAAAGCTCAGAAGCAGATACTCTTTCAGGCAAGTAAATTGGTGTAGCATATCTCGAACACAAAATGACAGAGTTTTTCTTTGTCAGAGAAGTAAGGAGGGGGGTCAGCAGAACCTCTACCTTGGACTTGCAGAGGGCAGACTTTGGCCTGTTCAGGAGCCTGGTTGACAAGAGCCCCTTGGGAGGCAGCCCTGAAGGGCAAAGGGGGTCCAGGAAGGCTGGGCACTCTTCAAGAAGGAAATCTTAGAGGTGTGGGAGCAGGCTGTCCCCATGTGCCAAAAGATGAACTGACGGGAGAGAAGATCAGCCTGGCTGAACAGAGAGCTTTGGCTGGAACTCAGGAAAGAAAGGAGAGGTTTTGATCTTCAGAAGAAGGGGCAGGCAACTCAGGAGGACTATAAGGATGTTGCAAGGTTATGCAGGGTGAAGATTAGAGAGGTGAAAACCCAGCTAAAACTCAGGCTGGCCACTGCTGTGAAAGATAACAAAAAATGTTTTTACAAATTCATTATCAACAAAAGGATAATCTGCATCATTATTGGATGCAGTGGGGAACATTGCTACAAAGTATATGGAAAAGGCTGAGGTACTTAATGCCGTCTTTGCCTCAGTCTTTAGTAATAAGACCAGTTACCCTCTTGGTACTCAGCCCCCTGCCCTGAGGTGGAAGGCAGGGATGAGGAGGAGCCAAATTAAGTCCCTACAATCCAGGAGGAAACAGTCAGTGACCTGCTGCTCCACTTAGACACAAGTCCATGGGGCTGGATGGGATCCACCCAAGGTTACTAAGGGAGCTGGCGCAAGAGCTTGCCAAGCCACTCTCAATCATTTTTCAACAGTCCTGGCTAACCAGGGAGGTCCCAGAAGACTGGAGGCTAGCCAATGTGCCACCCATCTCCAAGAGCCGAAAGGAAGATCCAGGGAACTACAGGCCTGTCAGTCTGATTTTGATGCTGGGAAAGGTTATGGAGCAGATCATCCTGAGTGCAATCACATGGCCCGTGCAGGACAACCGGGTGATGAGGCCCAGCCAGCAGGGGTTTATGAAAGGCAGGTTCTGCTTGACTAACCTGATCTACTTCTATGACAAGATGGCCCACCTAGTGGATGATGAAAAGGCTGTGGAAGTTGTCTACCTGGACCTTAGTAGAGCCTTTGACGCCATTTCCCACAGCATTCTCCTGGAGAAACTGGCTGCTCATGGCTTGGATGGGTGTACTTTATGCTGCGTAAAAAGCTGGCTGGATGGCCAAGGCCAAAGTGTGGTATGAATGGAATTACATCCAGCTGGCAAATAGTCACGAGTGGTGCTCCCCAGGACTCAGTACTGGGGCCAGTTCTGTTTAATATATTTATCAGTGATCTGGATGAGGGTATCAAGTGCACCCTCAGTAAGTTTGCAGACAACAACAAGATGAGTAAAAGTGTTGATCTGCTGAAGGACAGGAAGGCTCTGCAGGGGGGTCTGGACAGGCTGGATTGATGGGCTGAGGTTCAACAGGGCTCAGTGCTGGGTCCTGCACTTGGGTCTCAACAGCCCCACGCAGCGCTACAGGCTTGGGGCAGAGTGGCTGGAAAGCTGCCCGATGGAAAAGGACCTGGAGGTGCTGGTCGACAGCCAGCTGATCATGAGCCAGCAGTGTGCCCAGGTGGCCAAGGAGGCCAACAGCATCCTGGCTTGTATCCAAAACAGTGTGGCCAGCAGGACTAGGGAAGTGATTGTCCCCCTGTACTCGGCCCTGGTGAGGCTGCACCTCAAATCCTGGGTTCAGGTTTGGGCCCCTCACTGCAGGAGGGACATTGAGGTGCTGGAGCGTGTCCAGAGAAGGGCAACGGAGCTGGTGAAGGGTCTGGATCACAAGTCTTATGAGGAGTGGCTGAGGTAACTGGGGTTGTTTGGCCTGGAGGAGACTCAGGGGGGGATCTTATTTCTCTCCACCACTACCTGCAAGGAGGCTGTAGGCAGGTGAGAGTCGGTCTTTTCTCCCAGATAACAAGCAACAGGACAAGAAGAAATGCCCTCAAGTTGCACCAGGGGAGGTTTAGATTGGATATTAGGAAAAATTTCTTCACCATAATGGTGTTGAAACATTGTGATGACAGAGATCTTTTCCAACCTAAATGATTCTATGATTCTATGGTATGCTATGTATTAAAAACTATTGATAGATTTGGAGAGCTTATCAGCTAGGACACCATTTTATCATCCTGATAGAAATACTGCGTCTGGCTAACACGGTATGGTGATGAGCACTCTGTATTATAAAGGAAGAAAGGGATAAGAATTAGATCAGGATTTCAAGAAATTCTGAACAACCTTCTAGTTAGATTCAGATGGCGAGTAAAGCTGTTCAGATTGCATCTTATAGCATTTTACAAAACTCTTGCCTTTCTCCAGTGGCTGTTTTTCATACGATCATCTATCTTGTTGATATTGTTTCTTATTCCTGGTAGATAGGTCAAACATTTTATCCATCAGAAGCAAAATGTATAAACATATAAAACAGTAGTAAACAGTAGTAGCATTAACAAAAAATAGTAATAAAGTTATTTCATAATTAAGAAGACACTATCCATGGTCATAACAGATAAAGTAGCTCCTGTGGATGCCCAAACAGAGTTCTATCTGTTTTAGGGTAAGCACATTATCAGAAAAACAGAACAGAGGTAAAGAAAATAAGATGCTGTGCAAAGAGATATCTCTGTACTGCTGTGTTTTTAACCAAAAAGTAAGGTATATGTAACAAAGGAGAGAACTTTGATCTGTTCAGATTATTGTTCCTATTGCCACAGACAGTTTCTGTCATAAGCAACATCTTTAGAGAGTTCTGATGCAATTTTTACCTCCATATAGAGTTTTCTTTTTCCCATCTGTAAAAAACCACATTAAAAATAAAATAAAACACATCAGTTCTGCAGCTGCACACTAAATAACAGGCTAAATGGCTTTAATTTAGGTGACAAATTGGTATAATAATGTAATGTCACCCTCAGAGACTGCTTCAATGAACAACTGACCCCTTGAAAAAGGAGAAGTTATAATCACATTTTTCTTTGGAAATCTCTCAAAACTTACTTGAACTTTATTCCTTTTTCTTCTTTGCTGTTAGCCTTTCGTAGAGTGGCAATAAGCCAAATATCACATCTGACTACTAAGAGAGTTTTAACATTGTTTACCTCAGTGAAAAAAAGCTCAATGTGTGAATCTAAGGATGTTTCTGAACAACAAATGTTTTGTAATATGGTGATGGCAATCAGAAGCAAATGGTTTCTGTTTCCCCCCCATTCCAACAACTGTTACCTGAATACACATTTTTTACCTCTGATACTCATTTTTATGGAAATTATTATTTTTTTAAATCAGTGAATGAGACTTATATGAATTTAAGAATACAATGGCTAATCAGATGAACCTGGCTTAACCCAGAACACTTTTTGAAGAGGACTGGGCCAACCACCTCTTTTGTGGCATCTTTAACAGACTGTTCTTGCTCTTGGCTGCAGTGGCCAAGGCATAATGAGGATAAAGACTATCCTATAAAAACTGAGTTACAAGCTACTATGTTAGGGGCTACAACTTTTGTTTTAGGGGAGTGAAATTTAGGCATTGGCTGTGAATAAAGGCATGCACATTACTTACTAAATTGGATGCGATTTAATTACATTCTATCCCATTTTCTGTTCTCTGTCATTAGTTTTAGGTAAGAGGCTTTGAATTTCTGTTCTTACATGGCAGCTCTCTGCCACATAAATAATCATGATTTCAAGTAAGTATGGATGAGCACAAAAAGGAGAAAAGCTAAAAATAATTCCCCCAGCACCTTAGTAGTCTCTGACACACCTATGAAGAAATTCTCTTTGGAGATGAACACTGATGATACCAATATTCATTTTGAAAGGAATTCTGACAAACAATTGATGTATCTCAATGCTTTGTCATGTCATTCCCTTTTAGACAGTGTTTTTATGATCTTGTTATGAAAAGGATGAGCCCGTGAGGGAGAAGTTCCATCACCAGAGTTGACAGAGCAGCCAGGAAACCTTCAGTCCCAGTGTGGGTGCCTCTGTCAGTCCCACTAATCCACAGGGGCTCTGAGATGCCTTGTGGTCCCAGCTTGTTCAGAAATTGTTCTTAGGCAGGGAAATTATGGAGATCTGCCTCGTTTAGTATCTACATGTCATGCAAAGAACTACATGCCATACTATTCTAATTAACTTTGGCCATCACACTGCCTTTTTTTTTTTTTTTTTTTTTTTTTTTTCTGAATGGGAGGATGTGATTTGGCCCATGAAATATAGCAGAGCTTGCAAGAATAAACCCCAGCGTACCCTCTTCTGTTACAAAATCTACTCACACAAACCAGTAGAGGCTTGTCCTCCGCATTCCCCCCCTGCCCCTTACTGGCTGTATTAATCAAAAGTTCATCCCAGGTCAGTAAAGGAAAAATGATGCTATCACAAAGTCTCAGCAAGTTTTGCAAAAGGCAGATTTGTAAGAGGTTAATACATATTAATTGTAGACTTTCTGAAGCCTTACTTGAGCACAATGTGCATTACAGGGTTTTGTTTCGTGGGTTTCATTTTTCGTTTTCACTTACGACTTTGAACTAAGAAGGAAAATTTTCTAAGTAACTAGTAAGAAAAAGTGTTCAAGGCAACATTGTTTATTGACAAAAATATTTTTTTCCTAAACCTTTGTTAGGTGTCTTCCTTGTGAATAGTGTGTACCTGTCTGCTTTCGTAATATAATGCCTTTACTTTGGCTAAATCACTAGTTTTCAAGAAAAAAAACAAGGATTAGTTCACCTTTAACATCGGCATTGGGAAAAAAAAAAACAACAGTGGATAGAGATTACTACTTTTAATATGTTTTCCCTTTGGTGTCAATTATTTCAAATCCAGGTTTCAGTTATTTCTATAAAAACGTGTTAGTCATTTAGACCATGAATACCCTTAAAGAGATCAAAGACTACCAGAAGATTGATACATTCTGCAGAAATATATTCTTTTGCTTTCACTTATTCTTCACAGACTCTTAAAGCAAAAGTTAGCAGAGCCCACTCCTGGCATAAAAAGTGAACACTTTTGCCTCTTTAATTCTTTGGACTTTAGATTAGAGCAAAGCCACTGCAATGTAAGATAAACTGCCTACAGGTAAGAAGCCCGAGAACATGGCATCAATCCTATTTTTAGACAAGAAATGTAAACCTAGTAATATACTGAAAAGATATTTGGCTCGCCAATGAGGATAAAAGAGGTTGTTTAAGCTCTGGGCTCTGCTGAGATCTGAGATTTGGTTCTGAGCCTTCAAAAACCCAAGTCCTTGGAGATTTGTTTCCTTATGACAAAAATACCTCCTGTCTTAGTGCAGAATCAGCACAGCAATGGTCAGAACTTCAGCAAGTTATCATTGTCATCAACTTTAGCACCAGTAGTTTTCAGACTGATACATTTTAATGGTGATACTCAGCATTCTCTGTTTCTAAAGTCTATTAATTGTGTGTTTGAGTGCTTAAAATTTAGTAGTCGCTTTTAAAGACCTGCTGCATTTTGTATGCATCAGCTGCATGTAAGTAAAATTTGCCTCTGTATCAAGGACTTTACAACCCAGCGCACAGATAAAATGGTTTAGGTACGTAATATGCCAAATGATGATGCATCTATTGGCTACAGAAATGTTTCTGAAAGAGAAGCAGAAGAGAAAGCTAGCATGGAAGAAGTGTGCTCATACAGGATTAAACAGCTGCGAAGAGGTCGCTTGATAGAGGAGGAAAGAGAACAAAGCCAGTAAGTCTCAAGATAGTCCACAGGGCAAAGAAGCCACTAAGTGCTGCAAAAGTAAGAGCGTGCGGATTTTAGGAGACATTTGAATCCTTGTAAACCCTGTTTTCTGAGGAAATTTTAAATAGGAATTATGAACAGCAAAAATTACTGGCAAAAATATTTCATTTAATAGCTAAAAATATATCTTACAGTGGTAGGTTTAAGGTTTTATTTTTGTTTGAATGTATCACTGTCGTTGTCAAGTGCAACAGTTGATACTTAGCTTTACCCTGAAACTGCATATGACTTCCAAAAGGGGCAATGCAATATATTCCATTTCCTTCTTTCAGAAACATTTTTGATACATGTCATTTTTACTGCAGTTACTGCAAGATTCAAGAATCTATACAGTGAGAACACCCTTCCCTTCTGACATACTGGGGCAGCTGCTGTGTATTGCTGCACCCAGTCTTGCAAAATCCTCTTAACACAGCATTTCTAGCAGCCTGCTCATCTACAGAATTGCTGTTCCACAAGAAATCCCAGCATTTTAAAATATTATTATTTGATTTAGGAGAGGAAATTGAACTATGAATTTTCCCAGGTCTCCAGTTATTCAAGGAAAGAGGAGAAATAGCCTTCTTATACTCCTTAGTAATGTGAAAACACAGGCAGGCTCTGACCTCTCTAAAGGACCATCGTTAAGATGATGGCTCTGTTGTGGAATCAGCATTTGTTTTTCAAATGCACTCATTTAAGAGTTCTGAGGCAAAAATTAGATGTGTCAGCAAATTTGTTCTCAGACTGAGACATGATTTTCTTTGCAGATGCAGAAAAGCAGGTCTGTATCTGCATGCAACTGGTTGACTGGGAAAACTTAGCTAACAGAGGATCAGTTTCAAACCCTTATTTAATCGTTCTAGGCCAGCACAGCATCAAGCAGAACCTTAACCATCTATATCACTAACCAGTTCTCAGCCCCCAGGATGTCTCACTCCGCCAAACGATACATCTTTATCTACTACTTTGGCTCTGCCATAATCTGAATTTGTCTTTGTCTGATCTTACTAGGACTTCTTTAAAAAACTCATTTAGAAAGTTTAGTTGTTTATGAAGAAAAGTATAGGGGGAAAAACAGGTAGTTCTTCACTGTACGGAGCTTGCACATTCAGAGGAAGTAATTTTATAAGAGCACATAAGAAACTTCTACCCTCTCAGTAAGCCTTTTTTCAAGAACAATGTCCTCCTACAGGATCTGCCACCTGGAGAGCAAAAAGATAGTGTAAGAAAGATCTCATTCAAACTATACTAGAAGGTACTAGAGATCGGACTTCTTTTTCCCAGCTTCATTCATCTGGAAAAACAAAGAAATCTAAACAAAAGCACTACCTGGGCTATATAACTACTATAGATTACTCTATAATCAAGAGATAAAGAAAATTCCAGAGAGTGTTTCACCTTGTGTCTCACAAACACTTTGAGTTGGAAATGTTCGAGTTTTGGTGAGATGAGTACAATCTTATACTAAGAGTGCATTTTCTGCATGCAACAAAAATCTCTAGGGAAAAGTGTGACTGCTAAGTCATAACTGTCTCTTCACTCCTCTGAATGTAATGAAGCTCAGCACCACTCCTGAAAACAATACCAGCTAATAGTATCAGTTCATCTTTATATACTGTCCAAACCCCAAGATGTGATTTTTCAGTCTGTGGAGATTCTTCAGTGAGAATCCAGCGATTCTCACACAGATCTTCTAACGGACAGGCATTTGTAAATACATTTGAGTTTTCTTTTTAAATTGCTTCCTGGGCTGTTCATGTACATAATTAACCATAAAAATATAACCTGGGGAAAATAAACTTGCAATAAAGCCAGCTGAAAATAAACCTATTTACATAATATAAAGGCACTCACTGCTGACTCCAAGAGACATCTAGGAATCTTATGAAATCTAAGGAGAACCCTTTACTGTTTCTACCCTGAGCCACAATACATGAAGGAGAGAGGAAATTCAGTTATTCAGATGGCTGCAAAGTGACTTTCTGAAGGATCACATCACAGTGGCTTTTGCCACTCAATGTACCATTGGGCACAATTCATTTCATAATCATGCTGAAGATCTTCTTTATGATGTCACAAGCATTAAGACCCTTCGTCTCCTGCTAGGGAAGAGAGGCAAGTGCTTCTATGTTGCTTTCACCATGCTTTTGAAAACCTCATTAAATTAGAGAAGAGGACATTCAATACCCTTGAGGAGATAGTGTGCCTTGAAGCACTGACTCATTAAGTAATCTTTATGTATAAATGTCATTAGCTTCCATCTCTTCCAGATGTTCCCTTTAGCCAGCAGATCAAGTACAGTTATCAATTTCCTAACATCATTCAGAAACATTAATTCACCCTCTTTCCCCACTATGCACATGTAATTATAATACACATTTAGTTCTATGGTGGTTGAATCAAAGGCTTAGAGTTGATGTAGGATCTCTAAATAGGTGTTTTCAATAATTGCACAGCTTATGGCAAGAGTAAAGAATATGCAACAAATCGGCCTGCTAGTATCTCTGCCTTCAGCATTTCCTGTGACTGGCTAAACTAGCTTCAAATAAGCACTTTGGTGTCTAGTAAACTCCATTTAAACTCTGATTTTAAAATAAAATCCAATCAAATGCAGAAACTTCGAGGTATATTTACCATTTGGCCACTTGGTTTTACATACAATACTAAGAAAGATGGGTTATTTCCTTTTATCAAGTGCTTTTAGGCTCCACATTAAATGGGTTGCAGACAGAGTCCTTCCATAGACACATAATTCTTGCAAAATGCTCTCTGTTGCTATGTTTTTAGCACACATGTCTACTTGTCAGTCTCAGTCCCTGTTGCTATGTTATCATAGCTATCCTGTTTCAAATAGTTCATCATCTTTGCCATTGTCAGGGTCAGTGATGTATCTGCTAAGGAAGTACATGTATTGGGTCTGGCTCAAATGGAGTTTTGAACTTTCTTCACAGCAGCCTATATGGTGTTGCTTTGGATTTGTGGCTAAAACAGTGTCCACAACACGCCAATGCTTTGGCTGCGGCAGAACAGTGCTCACACAGCAATCAAGGCTTTCTCCCACTCTGTGCGCCAGCAAGTAGCAAGGGTTGGGTATGAAGCTGGGAGGGGACACAACTAGGACCCCTGACATGAATCAGCCAAAGGAATATTCCCTACCAAATAACATCACACTTGGTGATAGAAATGAGAAATGAGACAAGGGAGTAGGAGGTGGGAAGTGTGTGGGAGGTTCTTTTGCAAGGTAGTAGTTCCTTGACTGGATGGGCATCAGTCTGCTTGTGGGAGGTAGCAAGTAATTGCCTTTGCATCATGTGGTTTTTTGTGGGTTGGTGTTGTTTTTGGTTTTTTTTTACTTTCCTTCATTTATTAGTTTATAAAACTGTCTTTATCTTTACCCATGAGTCTTCTTGCTTTTACTCTTCCTGTTCTCTTCCCCATACCTCTGCAAGGAGGGGGAGTGAGTGAGCAGCTGTGTGGGTGCTTAGCTGGTGGCCAATGTCAACCTACCACAATAAGTCATTCAGAGTTAGCATGGTACAGCTGTTCAAAGATCTAGTTAACTAAGGTTTGCATGATCTAAAGCAAAAAGTTTCGTGTTGTGTGTGGCTTATTATATAACACCAAAGTGACAAAGTCTGCAAGGCACCCACTATTTGATCTGAGCCCATTACGGTGCCTTCCTAGCTGTGCCAAAAATCTTCCAAGGTGAAAGCTGATGTCCAACAAGAACTAAAATAAACTTGGCTTCCAGTGTCCGAGATTTATGTATAGTTAAATCAAGGGAGTATTTTCTCCAAAGTAAATTTTCTATAGACACTTGCTCTTTTAAGAACCTGCAAAGCAGGTGCTAAGTGCCTTACTCATACAAATCCGTGGGAAACATCTGAAATCTTGTTTCTGTAGCACTGCAGTCATTCAGATCCTGCTTCTGTTCTTATCTGGAAGCATTTTGCTTTCACCTTGTGAAAAGAATCTCACTGGAGGGTCAGAATTTGAGAGCTTTCCAGAGGCTGCAATAGCAACAGGATTAGGCCATGATTAACTTCTGTAGGATATGGGTCAAACCTTGGATAAAGACTAAGAAATGGATCTGTGTTTGTTCTATAAATCTAACGTACTGCAACTCAGACTTCTTATTGCCACGGACAGACTACTGATTCATATGTTTTGTTCCCAGCTGGCTAAAAGCCTTCTGAATCACATGTTAGTATGGACATTCAAATACATTAATACAGATAAGAAAACTACAGGTACAAGCAGCTACATTATCAGGTATCTATCAACTTCTGAGCACTCTGAGATAAGGTTAGTTATATATTTTTATATTTTGTCCTTGTACTGAATGTACAAAGATACTTTCCTCTGTTTAAATCTGCACTTGAAAAATGAACTGAAAATGATCAGTTGGAAAGATAATCACCATAACCTGTTATTCCTTAGCCAAATGTACAGACTCAGGTAAATTACTTGCCTTCTTGGATTTGTCACTGTGCCTGACAGGTTGTTCATATATCCAGTTATGATTATGCATTGATTTTAATGATGAATAAGCTATGTAAATGATAAGTTAAGCATGGAAAAGTTACTGTTTCAACATTCTTCCTTATAATAGATTGCGTATACATATCATACTTGCTGGAGCTGAAATTCTAATGACTAGGACATGTGAATAATGCAAAACATGAGCTGAAACAACATCTCTTTTCTCTGAGCGCTGAAGAAGATGAGATCCTGAGAAGCATCACACAACAGAAGGCAGAGGAAGTATTTGTATGAATCTTTGTTGTTAGAGCTTATGTAGCCTTTCCCCATTTCCCAAAATGAACATGTGCATTTCTTAACATCTATGAAGAATGCAGCTACCAAACCCACTTCTCAGCATGGCTACTAGGACTAGCTTCTGACCACCACAATGGAACACACATAAAGAAATGAAAATGCTCTATTGGGTGGAATACCTTAAATAAACCATATCGATGTATTAGATAGTGAATTTATTTTCTTTCCTTAAAATTACTGAATTTTACAGCCAGAATTCTTTTGGTTTAATAGAATAAACTAAAGACAAGAAAATTTACATTTTCCTTACTCTGTAGAGGTTCCTTAGTGCTGTCATGTCCCTCCTATCTTGTTCCTATTCTCCAAGATGCTTAAGCAGACATTATAAATTACAAATAAGTCTGACCAAACTGAACCTAATGAGCTTCCAACTGACTCTCACATGGCTGGGAATTCTCGCTTGAAGTATTGGTTTTGTTGAAAGCAACATGGCAAAAAAAGATAAAACTATCAAATTGATCTTCACTGCTGACTTTTGACTTGCCTAATTGATTTTAAATACCTATTTAATATTAGTAATAGGCTGATAGTCTGGAATAATTTAATCTTATATGGATCTACATAATGGTTTGCCATCAATGACAGCTGTGTCCCCCACATTGCTGGTCTGGCAGCTTGTGGCAGTGCATATCTTTGCAGTAGTCAGGCATAGTTATTTAATACATTATTCATTCTTTCTGTGAATCAAGACCATGAACTTCATCCCTCACTTTCCAAAACACAAGGGACTTCAAGAAAAACTTGTGTAGCAAGTAATATTAGCACTTGCTGTTTGCCAGTCCCTGGAAAGGAACACTGTCCAGTCACTTGTACCCACAAAACAAATATGAAAAAATTGTTAAGAGGTCACTTCAGGTACCATATTCAGCCCTTGACATGTATAATAAGGCTGTTCACAAAGGTTCTGTAGTGGTGCTGAATTTTTTTCCTTTTAACGAGCTGAAATGAACCCAAGCGTTTCTTTCATGTAGTCACCAAACCACCGTGAGGTGCCAATAAAACCTGCCTTCTGAGCCAACACTATACCTTGCCTGACAGAGGGATGAAGGTTTCCTATAGTGCTGTTTCCAACCACAGGGACCACCTAATGCTTTAGTTAGCTCTAAAAAAAATAATCTAATTTATCAGTTTTATTCTTGCTGCCACTGAACGTAATAAGAACAATACTGAGAGAATGACCATCTTACACATCTTCAGTATCTAACTACTATTTTTTCTTTCTCTGGATGTAGCAATGGTAAGCTTTGCTTCTAAATCAGAAACCTATAAAGAAACAGCAGCCCTGAAAATTCTTTCTTGAGTCCCGAGGCTATACTATCTGATACCCAAAGCTGCTTGAAATTGTTTGCCAGAGATGAGAACTGTGGTGGTGTTGATGATCCCTGCCTTTGAACGCTTTTCAAGATAACGGTCAAGTTCAACTTTTTCTAAGTCTGCCTGTGAACTTTGGGTATAATCTCTTTAAAGCTCCAGCTAAGCTCACCAAGCTTTGCTGGGTTTTCCTTCCCACAACATTTTTTTCTTACATTTGAAAAGTTTCAACAGCCTATCAAGGAGGCTGTGAAGAGCCTTTTTTTCTTCACATTCTCCTCTGTCAGAGAAGAGAGCCAGAGAGCTCCGCAAACCATTAAAAAAAAAAAATATCTTGAAAAATGTTTTGAATATTTTCCTGCTACAAGCTTCAGCTGTGCCACCTTAGCAGGTTTTGCTCAGTAAGTTGAGGTGAAAAAAAGATCCATGTCTTCCCTGTACTGGTATGATTTTAAAGAATTTTTTTAACCAGAAAAAATGTCTACTACTGCTATTTGGGCAATGGCAATGACCTGCTCCCATTTGGGGCACTAGTGTGTTATGCCAGCCAGTCCTGCAGACTGTGCTTCAGACCCAACATAGATGCCCCAAGAGAGACAAAGGTGTGAATGCCATCAACATTACTGCTGTTGTTTCAACTAAGGATAAAGGTACCTATTCAAATTTAAAAGTGGTAATGTTCTAGCTGACAGCAGCAGAGATTTGAGAGAAAGGTCTTGCAGTTTGTATTAACTGCTAAGTAAGTAACTGGCCAGGAAGATTTGCTAGCTCAAATTTGGAGATTTGTCTTTTCTGTGCTCTCATCCAAGCCATAATGGCAATAAAAGTCTGATTTGTTCCTAAGTTGAAATATTTGGAAACTGAAAGACAGGTGATGTGTAAATGACGCAGGTGAACTCAAGATATGGCTTTCTGTGTAATTGAAATAGAATAAACAGATCAAGTGGGAAAAGTGGTCAGGTATAGAATATGCCTTTGGAATAAAATGAAACTGAATTTTTGTTTGTGTTTGCAGTATGGGTACTGCAGTGGGTTTTTAAAAGTCTTTTTCACTCATATTTGTCAGTATCCTTGACTAATTGATGAAAAATGTATGAATGCATTTGGACTATCTCAGCTACAGTCCAGGTTTTACTTCATACAGTAGAATTCCCAGGAGCATGTCATGAATTCCATATGGAAAGCAGATTCTCAGTCATGAAAATATGACTGAAATGTTTCATGACTGAAACACCTTAAACATCTATTCTAGAAAAATATTGCATCTGCTTTTAAAGGACTAACTAGGAGAAAATCTGAATCCTTATTTAATTTCTATGCCTTTAATTCCCCACAGTTTTATAGTTTATGTCATGCTGATGAAACAGAAAACTATAAAGACAAAAGCAACAAGAAGAAACATGTCTTTGCAATCGTAAAGAATTCTTGAGCAAGGTATACTCCACACACATATTGCTGGTAGTGCGCAATGATATGATAAACCAGTCTTAATGCATTCAAATCTAACCCATTTGAAACTCTTTAATAGAAATATTCCATGATATATAATATTCATTTCGTTGGGCCCAAATGATCTATGGAGGAATGGCACTTGTCTTATCCCTGACACTATTATTTCTGCATATGCTACTAATTGTTTACAAATCTTATAAATATATCCTTAGAGAGCATTCAAACATTAATAGCTTGTGTAATTCATAAAGAAATTCTGCTTTAAATATACATATTTTTCTGCAGAGTCTAGCACTAACATGGCTCAAACTCACCATTTTATTCCCAGGAGGTGCAAATGCAAAAAAAATCCAAAAAACAAACAAACAAAAAAACCCCCAAAAAATCCCAAAACAGAACAAAAGAAAAAAACCCTATCCTCTAGAAGATGTATACAATATTGCAATGTATGCTTAACTCCCAAGGTTTAATAAAAAATGAATAAACAAAAAAAAGCCATTCTAAACTGAATATATCTAATGCAATGCTAATAGCTCTCACATTTTTTTTAGATAACATGGATCATAAAACTGTAATAAAATATGTGTTTTAGTGAAAGATTTTTCATCTGTATCATAATTGTGCACAATCTTTACAGTTGTTTTTTTGTATTAACATTATGTATTTTTCAAAGTGTAA
Source organism: Ibycter americanus (assembly GCA_035590275.1). Taxonomy (NCBI): domain Eukaryota; kingdom Metazoa; phylum Chordata; class Aves; order Falconiformes; family Falconidae; genus Ibycter; species Ibycter americanus. Next base: position 3,832,451 of record JAVJGI010000062.1, read on the forward strand.
TGGGAGTTTATGGTATTCATCAGTGTTCCAGAGGAAAAACAAATGCTTTTAAAAAACCACTTTTATATGACTTCAGAAAGATAACAAAATAAAACTACCCCTACTTTCCCAGGACCTTCAGAAAGATCAGAGCTGAGGTATATAAATGGAAAATCTTATTTTTCCTAAATGATACTTTTACAGGGTCAAGAAATGGTTAAGATTCAACAAGGAATTTGAAGGATGCCAGAATAAAAAAAAAGGAAAATATTTCTAAATGTCCACAGTGGACTAACATTTTGTCTTTTCTTCTGTTTTTCTTTTCAACCATTAAGTGTTCATTAAGGCTAGGACTTGGAACAGATTGAGGCAAAATGCTGGTTCATTGCTGTGCTGAGAGATAGTCCACTGATTTATGGATATAAGCTGTGAAATTTGACTTTCAAACATGAAAGGAAGACAGCATATCTCTATTTTCTTCTGAGGTCCTGTGTGCAATCAAAAGGAATTGTAATTATTGTCATGCCAATAGAATTATAGTAATGAACCACTATGCTAGAGACATAGCTCACCTTGGAAACAGTTCTTTTGAGGACTGAGCTAACATCAATTTCTTGGAGAACAAAAAAAATCACACACACAAGAAAAATATTTTGCTATTACAACCATACCTATTGAAGTGCTTTTACCAATGTGACTATACCAGCAAGTGGTAACATACTAAGTGACCTATATTGTAAAATCTCTGCTATAGACCAAGCCTAATGTGACACATTATATTTTAGATCTTGCTATAAAAGTAAAAAAATTTTTAGTGAGGATAATTTGAGGTATCCAAAGAAGCTGTAACTTGAGAGATAACTCACATCTACAGAAACATGGCTGTGCTATTTCATTCATATGGATTCTCTAATTATGATCCATCAGATCTACTGGCAAAAAGATAATTTTTACTTTTACTTTGTTAGCTTAATTTCATATACCTTAAGATATTGTTTTAGTCATAAGGAAGGCAAGAAAAGAAATCCTTAATTACTTTTCTTATATTGAGTAGGACGTCTATAAATGTTAGTGAATGCTGTTTTGCAATAGCATTTTTCTTTCTTTTTTATAAGGTAGCATATTCATTTCCTTATTAGCATGATTTTTGTTTGCTGTTTTTTTAAAAGCAGACAAAAATGTTTAGATTAGAAATACTGACAGAAATAAAAGGGAAGGAAGGTGCAATGTAGTTTATTGCTAACCTCTTACAAAATAAATGGTTTTATTTAAGATAACAAACAAACAAAACAACTAGTTACATTTTAAATTATAAATAGACTACATGATCCGGCTTGAAGGAGATTTTACAGTCCCAGAAAAGAAAATTTTCAGACTCATTTATTCATGCAGGAAGCCTGACACAAAATAAATCTGGCTGAGACATGTACATTTGTACATAGTTGCATTATATGAAAACATTAATTTCCTTTCCTAAAATTCTATGTCGCAGAGGCTTCTAGGTGTGATATTTTCTATGAAAGCTAAAGAGGAACATTAAATTAATAAAGTGGAAATTCAAATCTGATTAACAGAAATATCTTCTTGTATAACACATTTAGATTTTGGAACAACTTGCTACAAGATCAGTAATCAGTAAAATTCAGAAACAATTATAATCTTATAGAAACAGTAAGAATATCTGCTCCTAATAAATAATGCTAACAAAAAGTTGAGAAGAGAAAAGCCTGCATCAGTAACAGAATTCAATCTGTCTCCCATCTTTAACCTTAAACTAAGACAAAATCACGATACTGTAAGGAATCTTCCCCACTCCATCCCAAATTGTATTAGCTAAAATAGTAAGGCATTTAAAGAGAAAGGATTCAAGGAAGAGAGCAGATCCTCCTATGTAAGGTCCAGCTAAAAGCATCCCTGAAACACACCACAAAATTCAGCTGGAGATTGTGGGTAAGAGCTGAGAGGTGCTGGGTGACTGAGGCAGTAATGTGATTACTGATAAAAGTGACTTTGATGCAAAAGGAGCCCTAAAAATGATATTGCATAAATTTTCAGATTTTCATATCTGTCCATGTTCTCCTTTGAAACATCATTTCCAGGCTCACAGTAGCATTTGAATGTTTCCATTCCAGGCTTTAAGTTTTCCTATAGGGGTAAGAGCATATTCAGTATATTCAGTAGCATCCAAAATTGTATTGCTGGCAGAAAACACTTCAATGAAAGAAAAATGAACTATATGTCAAAACAGATTATTATGCTGTGGACACCAAGAGAAAAGCTACAAGTTCTGACTGGGCCACACCTAGTGGTGCCTAACCACAAAATCAACACAAAAGTACCAGGACCAAACATGTAGAAGAAAATAAATATCTGACCTTGTTCCAAGATGCATGACTGAAACACAAGGGCAAACTGAATCCAATAATGACCAATTACATGACCAGAAAAAAAAAAAACAACAAACCCAACAAAAAACCCCTTAGCCTTCTCTCTGACAAATGTCATAAAGCAGCCTAAACACGTTCATTTTCAGTGCTGCAGTAAGGGCTAATCTGTAATTAAAGCTTTACAAAAATTAGGACTGCCTGTACAGACGAATGTGGAGCTTGAAAGCCCTGACAAAATAATGCAAGGTCAAAGTAAGAGAGACTAGTGGTTCTATTAACACAACAAAAGAGCAAATATCAAAGCAATCTCTGGAACAATTGCAGCAACTAAGTTGCTACATGTCAAAAATGAACAGCCACGTAAAGCAGAGAAAAAGAGATGAGGTTTATGCAGAAGAGAAAACCTAAAATTTCCCTATCACACTGCTGATCAGCAGTGTAGCTGATACATGCTCAGCAACTGAATGGAATTCATTTCTGAAAAGAAATTTTCTATTAGTGTTGAATGCATGATGGGGAGGGGGGGTGGGGGGAAGAAAGAAAGAGGACTTCAAAGGCAAATGTCATTCCACGGACCAAATCCATATCTGCCTGTGTGTGATACTGACGAAAGCTAAATGGAAGTGGAGTGATTTGATATGCCACTGCTGGGATTAGTTCTGATGGCAACACTGTGCTGCCCTGTAACATTAACTGTGTTGCAGCATGATCCAGCTTCCATGTGGTCTGCAGGAGTCTTTCCTTTCACTGAAATGGGAAATTAATCGCCTTCTTTAATAAGAAAGGAAGGGTGGGGGCAAATGACAAACGATACCGAAGGGCATTCGTTACCGCTGCTTTCAGCTAGCCCAGTGCACAGAGCAGTTGTGTTGCCCCAATATCAATCTGAGATTGACTGTGACTTAGTGGGTCACAGACTATCTCCCCATCTTCCACCATCTCCAAAGAGGAGAACAAGCCTCAGTCTGCACCCAAACCACTGTATCCCCCCTGCCATATTTTAAGTCAGAACGTACACTAAAGTTGGAAAGAGACTTTGGGTATGCCTCACTCCTGGACTTCCTGGTCACCAAAGTGAAGAAATATGTCCCTGTGGAGCCTCCTCACTGCTAAATACGGATGGCTGCAGTGTGCCATGCCGCAAGGGTATCGGCACACTTCCCTTCAGGCTGAGTAAGCCATGGCCTGACCCTGAGTCTTACTTTTTTCTCCATATGCATGTGATAGAGAAATAGCTTTTAGGAAAATATGACAGAAGAAAATCAGTAGTAACAAAGGCAGTGGCTACCTTCTTAACCAACACGTGGCCCAGGTTCTTTTAATAAAATAATCTTACATGGTAGCTTTCATTCTTATACACTATTTTCCTGCTGGCTTCCCCAAAACATTTCATTTGCCCAGTGAAAAAGAGAGGCTGCTGACCTTCCCATTTCCAATAACCATTGAGGGATTCATCTCACTTAAGCTTGGCCCCATAGAGAATAGCCCTCTAGCTCAACGCAGCCATGTAGGCACCCTTCTTAGAGAATATTGCCTGTCTCGGACACTAATTTCAGGATATACTAAATCACCTTATTGAAGAACCAAATATATATGTTGTTGGCATAAATCATTCTCCTTATATTTTTGTGTCCTTCATGAAAAACCTACTTATAAGATGCTGTCTTGATGTATTTTTTCCTTCCTGAGGCTTAGCATATTTTGATTATCATGAAATCCATGTTAATTGACCACTCAAAGGTGGGGTCTATACTTCCATCACAAACTTACACGTCTCAGCTATTGTTAAAATAGCCGTTCTGGTATAGTAGCAGTTTAATCAAGACAGCCTGGAGCTTAGTGCAGGCTGAGAATTTCTCCTCTGTACAGACAGTACTGCTGCTGTTCTCACAGCAAAATAACGTCTAGAACCTGTCCTTTAAGGTATGTTATTGTATTTGGAACTCAGAGCTTTGTAAGGACATAGTAAGAAGGATAAAAACTAAAAGTGTAAAATGAAAAGTAGTTGTAAAGTGATGCATAAGCTCAGGATGTCACTAAACCTCATAAAATAAAAATGGCAAGCTACCTTTCTTGGAAACCTGTTAAGGTTCTTTATTTATATCTAATATTTTGTACTGCCAGTCCTAATGATAATACAGGAGCACACAGTTATAGAAGATAGGAACAAAAAAGATGTCTAGAGGTTTTCTAGTCCATTCCTCCAGTTTTAGCACCTACCAGTATTCTAGAATGGCAATATTAAAGTCCTCAAGGAGCTTTCTAGTGATCCTCTCTCCTCTCTGGAGGCAATGACACTCAGCACATGATCTCTTTTCTGTAGTCTAGAAGAAAAAAAAAAAAGAACAATTGTCAGATTCCATAAAAGCTGTGGTTTTTTAAACATCTGTCCAGTGTAAACGAGTGAAATAACTGTTGAATGCTTTTAAAATACCTAAGACACAAATTCTTCAACACATTGAAGTTTTATATAATGCCCCAAATACTAATTCAGATTAAAAAGTTTGTTAGCATCCAGGAGGTCAAGATTCACTTAACTAAACAATTGATTTATCTTTCAATTTATTAAATAACAATAAAGCTTTCACATTCACTGTATTTTACTGGAGTCTGGCATATCCATTTACTCAAAATAAAGTTATGTCCATGACTATGCACAGTGGAGAGCTCAAGACTATACGTTAATTGGTACTGGAGTTCAAAGCATTTTAATCAACTTTCTAAAGACAGGTGTTACTGTCTTTGGACCTGGTCTAAAGATTTCATGCTGGAAATGTGGTTTTGCTCTGAAGAGGCTTCTGATGTCCTTTTAAAGCAAGTGACCATTTCACATAGATAGTCTTTACACACTTGCTTCCCTGTAATTATTTTTTTCCCCTTTAATTTGAATAAAGTTTATTAAAAAAAGATTGGAATGAATGATTACACTTTCCATGGCCATTCATTTGCCTGCAGCACCACTTTTTGTAATATTCATAATGCAGAAAATGTGATTAGAATAATTTACTCTTCTTCATGAATAATAAATTATAGAATAATTTCTTATTCACACATCCCTTACAGAATAAGCTTGTTTGGATATATTGCTTGTCATGTTATATGAAGCTATTATAACTTCTATGGGTTAAAAGTAAGGATTCCCTAAGTTTGCTTCAGTACATTTGGTCACATTTAATACAAGTTTAGTTTAGTACGTGGCTATGTTTAGTGCATGTTTAGTATGTTTAGTTAGTTTGGATCTGGATCCTGCTGGATTTCTGGCAATAGTTCCATTGTCTGCTTGGAAAATCTGATATATGTCTTGTCTAAATTCCCTTAGGTTTTATGTTAATTTTCTTCTTCATTTGCTAACGTTTAGTCTTGTGTAAAATGCCTTATAGCAAACGGATATTTTCTTCTCTTCTGGCCCTTAACCTCAAGTTCAAGTTGAAGCACCCAAGTTCCTAAATCTATCAAGAACCCAGGTATTGTCCAAATTGCATCTTCTACCAGAAAACCATTCTCTGATGATCATGAGAGAATAAACCTCATGAAATTATTTATTATTCTTCTCCAGCAGAAGGGCTCCTTCCCCCTCTTCCACTGTATGGTTTCACCAATCTGTATTGCTTCTGTTCCACCTTAACAGCCAAAAGCGTGTTGTGTCCAGCTCCCTCTTAATGCCTAACCCTCATCATTGGCACAGCAATTAATGAGGTGCAATGAGCTTCCTCTAGCAGTGAAGTGAGAGAATTGATACTGGATAAGAATCATAACCACTTGTCTTCTCTCTCATGGTTTGTTTTAGTAGAAGATTGATAGCCTTCAAGCTACTTTTCTAGGAACCTCTTAAGAGAAGGACAACGGACCTGTTAAAAACTCTTAACTGCAAAAATCTTGTTTGTTTTATGGTGTTGTGTGGTTCCCAAGTTCTTCCCATGATAGTCTATTCACTTCACTTTATCTCTTTATTGAAGTTGGCAGCAGGCAAAGGGATAGAAGAAGATTCAGTGAAATGTGTATATATATATATATACACATCCACACACACATAGTGGTAAGCAACATCTATGTTAATGACTAGTGCAACACAACCCAGTGGATCTCTAGAGCTAATGAGCTGGTGCTGAAGATCCAGCATCCATACTGTTCCCACTCTCTTTAGCTCGGAGAGGACAATACTTACGGTGTTCAGTAACTCCTGGATCATTTTTGTCATTAGCAAGAGGAAAGGGGAGTGTTCCCATAAGTACATAATGGAGATCTACAAGGATTCTGTGAGTCCCTGATTGCTTTTCCTAGGCTCCATGCTCCTCCCTCCCTTGAAGGAGGCAATTGAGCCTAGCCAGTGCAGCTGGCAAGATTATGATAAGAAGGTTCCACCAAATCTTTATTTATTGTTATCCAAACTGTGACAATTTCAGAGCAAAACACATAATGGTTTTGTGTTGTATTGTAATAATCATTTGTCTGGCACTTATGTTCTTGCTGGCAGAAAGTACTGCCTAATAAAAATCTCCAGTGATTGCCTGGAGGAAAGGAAAATTCTTGCTAGTTTGTTTTTCTACATGCCTTTCCTTAGTCTTGACATCTCACCATGTCTTGTGTCATGAGATACAAAATTATTCTTATGGTATTTTTTTCTTATGTAAGTTTCAGCTAGAACAGAATTTATATGATTCAAATAATTTATCTGAGCAGAAAAATTGAGCCAACCAAGCTTCTTCAGAAGGAGGAAAGATGTATAAAGTGAGGTTCCCTTTTTTATTTCTCCATCTGCTGGCCAGAGTAATTATAGTCATTCTCTTGGGCTGGAAATAGCCAATTAATATGGGAAAATATATCTTGTATTGATTTAGAAATAATTGTATAATAATTCCCTAAGACTATGTTTTTACTGATGCATTTTGTAAATTTGCAAAATTCTCCACAGTCAAGTGTGTACTCTGCTGAAAAACAGCTACATAAGTCTTCAAAAAGTGATTCTTCTAGACTGGAAGGAAGGAAATTGGAGAAGTAATATGGCCTGGAGACAATGACAGAGTAAAAAGGATCCAATGAGCATATCACATTCCAGAAGACTATTTCAGAATGTTAATATTTCCCTACAAGGGCTAAGATTATTAAACATAAATGTAGAGCTTTGATTGACAGAGCAAACTCTTAGGACCTCGTTTACCATTAGATGTACAATCTCTGGCTGTGGACCTCTGTTAGTATGAAAGAGTTGTATGCCTGTATCCCCATGCGTTAAATGAAGAAGTCTACTGTTCTTGATGATGTAATACCTGGTGGTGGTATTGTATTTCTGATAACCAAGCCTATCTTTACCTAAAGCCACAAAATATTCTCTCTGCATAGTATATAGTATAGATGTAGTAATTATTATATTTATTGTAGATGAAGGTACAGATACAGGTATGGCAGGCACCACACTGAGAACAGGACAGAAGTATTCATGACAAACATTCAATTCAGACACATTTAAATCTTTGCAGTATCAAAGGAAATGAGATTGATGAGTCATGTCCCTTAAAACACATTGTTCTTTTGTATGATCCTATTTTGCATCTTTTGCCATGCCAAAACTCCTCCCAAAAAATATTGTAACAGTTTAAAATGTGATTCCCATTGCAACTACTTCGTGGCACCACATATGACTCTCAGGAATGCTTGTGTGACCGGCAGGATACTACAGGAGTCCATGCAGCCCCCTACCATCACATTTTGGAGCTCACCTGCTCTGTGACAAACAGCTGAGCAGGTGCCAGAAAGGGACTGGATCTCTAACAATCATACCCTGGAAAGACGAGCTGTCCCTGATAAAAATTCTTTCACTAACTAACTAACTAACTAACTAAATTGCACATAAAACCCAAGTTATACTTTGGTTGATCTCAAGAGCAGCAGTCCATGACTGAACAAAAAGTTGCAGATCGTGGGACTAACAGGCAGACCATGGGCAGATTTGACATTAAAGTTTCATTATAATTCTCATGGAGGGTAAAACAGAGAATCTACCTTTCAGTAATAATTTGTTCCTTAAGTCTTTTCTTTGTTCCTTTGGAAGATAATTACTGAGGTGTTAATATACCAAGCTTTTAAACTTGCAAGAATATTTGAGATTAAATGCTCACAAGCAGAATACCAAAACAGAATACAAAATTTACCCGCAAAAGCACACACACATACACGCCCTGCTCCATTTCCCCTGCCCTTTATCAGCAGAGGTAAATGAGCTTCATTTCTCCCAGAAAAAAACCAGACCTTCCCCTTCTTCAACACATTTTCCATTTCAGGGTTTTCTTGTTTCATATTGCAGTTCGCTAACAGCAGGACAATTGCCCACCAGTGCAATATCCACATAATATCCTTTAATTAAGGAGCTTGGCTTGAAGATTAGATTCAGGAAACCCCCACATCACCATGGAATGGATTATCTGGTATTATACCCTTAGTATTTCTGAGATGATATTTGCAGAGCTTAACTTTTTAAGTGAAAATGACATGTTACTCAAAAATGTGCTTGGTTCTAATAACAATTTTAAATGTGATCACACTTTTTCATACCATTTCAGATGGCATACCTTTTTCAATCAGTTTTATTAGACTACAGATTTTTTTGTTCTCTTCCTTTTTTAATCTCTTTATTGAACTTGCATCATCAACTAGATTTGCTTTTAGTGTTCCATCTTGATGACTTATTCAAAATTCCACTTTGAAACTGTTTTCACAAACGTTGCAAACCAGCTGGCTCCAACCAAGTCGTCTTCAATTAGCATCAGGGTCAAGCTTTCCTTCACGCCATCACTTGATCACACAGCTGACAGAAGAACACAGAGAAAATGGGGAAGGAGTGAAAGGACAGGCTGACTGTTCTCCAGTGAGGAATTCTGATTGCACAGCACTTTGACCTGTTTTTATTTAACTCAGTAGGAGTTTTGCTACTGATTTCAGTGCCTATTGGCCCAGACATTATTAAAGTGATTTTTTGTGGGTTTTTGGTTTGGGGTTTGTTTTTTTTTTTTTAAACTCCACATTATATTATTCAGAAGGGAAGTCAATCTACCAAGAGCAGTCATTTTAGAGTAAATACAGTAGCGAGCTGTGGAAATGCACATATTTAACCTTTGAAATCTCTCTGAGAAACATTATGCTATTCTCCCCAGTATCACCATCAAAAGGCTCACTGTAATATGAGTGCTCTCTATTTCTTTTGATTTCAGTGGGAATTGGAGAAATCAGTGCCATTAATAGGAGGCTTGAATTTTGATACTATAAGGGAACTATGGGATTTCTGACTGTTTGATAAGAGGTTAAATATAAAATGTATACAAGCCTCAGATTAGCACTAGACAATCATTTCCACATGCAACATGGGAATCCTTCAAGTACTTTTATCCAGTTTTCTAGATGCTTGTGATGAGTTTACATAAGAAAACAAGTTGTTTCTCCCTGCATTCATCAATACTGAAATCAAAGGCACTCAGACACTAATTCTACTGTTTAAAAACCAAAGCAAAAATTAAACATTCACTAAGTACACAACATAACAGCTTATGTGACCTAACTTTATCTGATCTGATTGTTGTCTGCACTATGTATAAAACTAAATTTACAGCATGTGCATAACATGTATGTGTACATGTTTGTCCATGCACATACATATGTAATTTGTCTATGCAGTAGTGGTACACACAGATGTTTCCACTCAGTTAGGGATCTACCACCCAGTCCTCTGAAAGGGCCAAGCACAACTGCAACATCTACTGTAAATCCAACCATCCCACAAACAGCAGCCATTGGGGCTGCGCTGTGTCTCACCTTCAGACAAGAAATATGGTGATGATCCTGGTCCTGGAAGGATTTTTTATTTTCCCTCAAATACTGGTACACTTCAGGGTTTAACCAAAACAAAACTTGTACATCGATGAGGTTGCACAGCCTCTGTGAAACAACCTGATCTTTTGTTACTATGTGTATGATCTTTACCATTACCTAGTGGGAGGATGTAGGAAAGATAGAGCTAAACCTTGTCTAGCAGTTCACAGAAGGAGAAATGATGGACATCTGATATAAGGAAAAGAAATTATAATGAGGGTAGTCAAGCACTGGACCAGAGAGAGGTCTAGATTTTGCAACTGATTTGCATAAAACATCATAATGATAAGCAGCTGAGGCAATTGATAAAGCAGTTCTGGAGTTCTTTACCATGGTGTGTAAGAATTGCTGCAAAGTATAATCTGGAAGTATCTCTGCAGATTCCTCATATTTTCAAAAATAACTAGGTCATTAAATCCCTTGGGGATCTAATTCCACCTTCCTTTTATTTCCATTAGTTCTTTTTATTTCCAGGAGTTGTCTGCCAGATTCAGGATTATGCGGCAAGATTGGACTACATAGCAAACAGCTTGGATTGCACAAGCATTACCTCCCTTGCTCTCCAATGGAATAACAAAAGCATATCTCTGAGAAATGAGCCATTTCCTTTCATCCATTTGAACTGAAAGACACTATGCTGAACTGCACACTAAATCTTCTAGTATGCATGTAATACATTCAAATCAATTATCCACACACATCTAGATAGACCTAGATTTAGGAGACAGAAAGAGTGGGATGGAAGTGCAGTTCAGCTCAAAACCCATGGGCATCCTTCGTCTTTGTGACTTTCCTTCAAGAGGATCCTCAGGGCTCAGTCCCGTGGAGCATGGAGTTACCTCACCTATCACTAACATCAAAGGGATTCAAGGGCACTTGGTGCCTTGCAGAACAGAGCTTTTTGCCTGTCGGCATGTTTAAACTCCAGACATTTATTTTTAATGAATAAAATAACATTCCCTTCTATGCTCTCCCCTTTCACTAGCAATTTTTCTCCTTTCAGGCCTGATTTAGAAAAGTGCTAAGTAGAACGAACACTTACTCCTTTCCTTTTCCTGCACCAATTATCACTGACAGGCTCTGGGCCGAATGGTTCAGAGGATTTCTTTATCACATGGGTGGTCTTTGGGCTACAGTACTGAAACATAGTACTAAATTCAGCACTGTGGAACATCAAGCACAGCAGCAAAAGCAGAGGGAGGGCAGAGTTATTTTTTCATATTCTTCTAAATCAGACTTAGAAGTAAGTTCCTGCCCAGAAGCCCACTTCTTGCTTTATAAAATGTGGCATCTATCTCATTATCCTGCAAGCAGGATAATGGCCTTAATTTATACTAGTAACTGAACTTCTATGGTGGGATGAAAGCAATACCACAGCTGAATCACTCAACCCCTGCCACCACCCAAACTGGTTGAAATGTCATAGCAACACTGGATCCAACAGGAAAAGAAGTTGGTGAGCTTTCCAACTCAGGTCTCCCAACCAAGGAATAGTCTCTTATCCAAGGAACAGCATAGAGACTCTTCAAAAGACAGTATAGAGCCTTTCCTTCTGTTCTACTTTGTTTTATCTGAAAAGTTCTTGCATGACTATCACAAAAAGTGATAGTGAGAGCACACCCTGCTGCTGCAGTGAAGCCTAGCACACCACGTGCCGCTTTGCAGTTAATGTGCCGAGTTGGATGAGTAAGTCAAAGGAAGCACCTAACATGAGGGCACTGAAAGTGGGCTTCATCTCACCTCGTGTCAGATGGACAATGCCAATGTAGCTGTCTTAATTCCCTCTACAGTCAGCAGGAAGAAATAGGAGATTTTAAGAGGTGTTTTCAGCTATACTGTTTAAAAGGTTTCTTTTAGGATGGGATGAATTACTTTTCTCCATTGATGAAAGTGGCTTTGACAAATACCTTTCATTTCAGAAGTACAGTTCTACACCTAAGATATCTGATGTTAGGATGAATTTCATCCATGTATTAGAGGCCACTCGCATGATAAACGCTTAAGATGGCCAAAGTGCTAAGAATTATTTTAATGGTCTTAAATAGACATGTCAGGCAAAGATTTCTGTGTCCTTTACTAAGGTTTTAGCTAACTTAGGATGAAAACATTTTGACTTTGACTAACAATGAAGAAAGTATTCTTAGCATATGAAAAGATTCAAGAAAAACTGTGGTCAAGCCTAGGTCTCTCATGTCTTGCAATTTCACATTCAACACCTTGGTACAAATTAGTAGCCTATTTCAAGACAAACAGAATGGAAATCATTAATTTATTCTTCCAAGCAGAGAAAAAGATTTTGCCAACTATGATGACATGATATACTGGTGACATACCAGATGATAGACCAGGTGACATACCTTCCTTGGGCTTTGCTCCCATACTCCTCTAGAAGAAACATGTATCCAGCTTTGTATTCCTGTGCCTTGCCTTGTTTGGAATTAATTTTCTGAGCCCCCTACGTTATGACATACCAGAGCTCTTCTTTTTCCCAGCCACATGAGGCTTGGTCAGTTCTCTAATCTGACCATATGGCCATTCCAATCCTTGCACTGGCAAAAGGAAAGAGAAGAGAACAAACAGAGGGTAGGATTGCCTGTTTCATGACCAGAACAGCTTATGTTGACTTAAGTCACATACCAAATTATATCCCTAGATGGGCGATGAGACTATATGCTTTGAATAGAGGGTAAGTAAAACACCAGCCAAAGGGAAGTGTGTATACAATTATTCTGCATGGCTCAGCTTAATTATTTGATTTTGGGTTAGTCATTAAAGTTAGATTTTGTAACGAAGGACTTCAGTACTTAAAGTATCTCATTCCTTTGATTCTTCTACTGCACAGTGACAAAGGCACTCATTAACATAGAAGACCATGTGGTGATGTGATCCCCATCAGGATCAAGAAGGGCAGGACTAGAAAACAGAGACACAAGTGAGGCCCTTCCAGTTCTACAGTGTTACACAAAAGTTTGACATCAGACATTTCGACTGCTTTCTCTCGGGAGAGAACTTTGAGCCTAACTAAAGCCATGACCCAAACCACAAGAGGTGACAGGCAACCATTTGTGTTATATACCCTTGTGCTTAGTGTTTGGTACTGACTAGTACTAGTTCTGTTTGGCAGGCATCGCTGTGGGGTGTGTTGGTGTTTAAGGTCTTGGTATTTAAGACCCTGAGGCTTTTAACACTTCCTATGCCTTACACACAGTACAGAGAAACTCTGCTGCATTTTCACTACAGGGTGGCATGAACCTAAATGTAGGCACAGGAACAATTATTTTATGGGTCCAAGAGTTCTTTGTTGCAGCCCTGTGACTTCTCTGCATACTGTACAGTGGATTAAAGTCAGACAATGAGATAATTTGGGCCAAAAATTGGCTTCTATGCTGAGTCTGTGAAGAAAATAGCACAACGGAGCACATATATATATTCTCCAATTCATAAATACTTACGCTGAGCGTCTAGGGAACAGGGTAGCAGGAAACAGTAAATAAAACCAATTTTAGTCTCTGAAATGCTCTTTATATAAGGGAGAAAAGTTGGTTATTTCAATAAGGATGTCAGCTACTTTGATGGCATTACTTTATAATAACAACATGTATCAGGATATAGCATTACATTAAAATAGCTATGGTCGTATTAGAATTAGGTAATTGCAGGGACTGAGTGGATGGAGAAAAGAGAGTGTTCTTACATTGAAAAAGTTCCCCACCACATCACTTGTGCATTAGCAGCAGGGGCAGGGACAGGGGAGCTCATTGCTTGCAAAAGGCTGGGAACAGTTACAACATCCCCACTGCCAGAATACTTTATTAGTATTCCTTGTCTTACAGCCTGGCAAGTGAAAAACTAGAGACCTGTCATCAATTAGAATGGTGATGACGAGCCAGCCTAAAATAGGCCAGTGAACAGGGTAAGTGCCCCTGTGGTTTGCCAATTACCTAAATTATTTGCAGTAGTTTTAGTGCACATCTGCAATGAATACAAATAGAAAGCACATGATGTCTGGAATGCAGCATGTTTAAGATCAGCTTTGGTGTTAACAGAGGAGGGGAAACAACTGACATGTTATAACGGAAATATTTCAGAAGAGGAGCTTTTATTCACATCTTCTTTCTCCCCATCTTCAGACATGTAAAACAGACTCCATTCTGCCTGGCAGCCACATGCTTTCTATCTAGGGTGAACCTGGTAGAGGGACGTATGACTCTGCCAGCCCTGCAGCCAGTGTCACAGTGTCACTGGCCAGTTTCACCGATCCTTGGCAGTGTCTCACCCAGAATGACCAGGGAGATGGGCTGGCAGGACTGACAGTGGAGGTAGCATCAGTGGACCTCAGCTCACCAAGGCTTTTCTCTTCCAAGAAAATTCTGTTGTAGACAGAAGGTGACAACGAGCAGAAGAAAAGGAGAGAGTTAGGCAGCCCAGTACTCCTGAATTTAAGCAAATTATAAACAATAATTAAAAAAAAAAAAAAAGAAGAAAACAAAAAAAAGAGATTGATCTTGTGTGTTCATTCAAAAGCCTTTTAGAAGCTTTTGTGGTGCAATTACATGAGAAATATTTTACAGTGACTCACAAAAGTTTATATTCTTGTAACAATGAACTTTTATTCTTTATAGGGAAAACAGTCGGCCTAGCACTGGTTTGGTGAATATGTAGACTGATTGCTCTTTTTTCTTGGCCTTCCTTTTACACTTCTTTTCTTTATATCCTTCCATGCTTCTCCTTTGCTTTGTATTCTTCCCTCCCACATCTCCTTTAACTGCTTCAAAAATCATTAGGTAATTGCAATGACTTGACATTCATAATTCTTGTATCTAGCCACACTGACTTTTTTTTTTTATTTAAAAGATTGTATGAGTAGCTACTGGCATCTATTCTAGTTGTCTGCTGTTCCTAGAAGATATTTTGAAATATATATTTTATGTGGCTTCATAAGCATCTGCATTTTAAGGAAGAAACACTGAATACAATAAAGATTTGGAGTACTACAAAGGGACATATAACTCTATAAACTTCTCCGTTCCTTTTGGCTTTCATATAACCTAAATCCACTACATCCATTCTTATTTAAGAAATTAAAAATGTAGATGGTTAGAATCCTGTCACTTAGCATGGCTCACCTTACCACTGTCTAAGCAGACAGACAGGGATAGAAGAAATAGGTAGTTTTCTGTCTATTTTTCCTCTATGTGTTTAGGGAATGCATAATATGCACCAGTAGAACTGGCCTTCCTACAAAAAGCAGATAGTTTAGGAGAATTAACACAGAAGCTCAAGTCGCCTACAGGAAAATCACAAAGAGTATTAGTCTCTCCAGGAAAAGTATCACAAACAACAAGCTAGGAAGTCTTGACCACTGGAATGAAGCAGGTTCTAAAACCCAAACGTGAGCAGAGATCACTGTTTTGAAAAGAGCTCTAAGACACTGCTAAAATATTGGTTGATTTTATTCTGCCTACGGGTAACAGTGATTGCAGCTTCTAAAATAAAAAAGATATTAAAAGAATTAAGGTCTTGCAAATTTCTTACAGCTTTAGAGTGTACAAAACATTCAAAAGGAGTCCACCACCATTCGAAAAAATCCCCCAAAAAATCTCCAAATCCTTTCATTCATGTATAGGGATAGCATAGAACCACGGAGTGGGAATTTGGGTACTTTATTACTTAGTGCACATACTGGTGTCATGCTACTAACATTAAATGGACTGATTCACTTCACAGAATATCCAGTATTGTTACTAAATTCCACAGTGACTGTTTTATTATGCTAATTGATAATCTAGTGTGCTCCAAAGATTAAAGAAAAATGAAATTAAAGCTACAAAATCAAAGGGTAACAACTTTATAATGCCTCTTTAATTTAGTGAAATACAATTAAAGTCACACAGAGATAGAATTGACTATGAATACCAAAATGAATGTAATTGACAGAGTAAATGTTACAGAGCAGGGCTGCATAAGAGCAAAAAGAAATGTCAATAAACTTCAGTGCCACTGAGCTGTGCCACTGGGCAGGCGCACTGAACAGCCCAAGTCTTAAAGTCCCTGGGGACAGCCAACAACAAAGAGAGCTATGGTGAATGTTTGTGAAATCACAGGTAGATAATGTTGGAAGAGTCTGATTTTACAGGCATGGAAAAAACACTAGAAATGCAATGTGGACTGTAATTACACAGTGCATAAGAAAAATGCTCCATTGATTGGAATAATGTGAGCTGAACATACTGCAGTATGTAAAACCTTCAGTGCTGGCAACAGGCATTTTAAATATGGTTTCTTACAGGCTGTAATATGTGAAGTTGCCTCAATATTTACATTAAGTTTTCTGAAGTTGGTAGAGACATTGTAGTATAACATTCCAATTCATACTATTGTAGACCAGTAATTCAGTAGTTCTGCTATGCTGGGCTACTTATTAAAAGAACATCTTTTCATATACCAGTTCCCCTGGCATCTCCTTACTGAGTACGTTCTGCCTGGGAGAACTGCACCAAGCATATTTACCCACATATCATACATTCAAGCTACTTTTCTGGACTGCTGGTATCAATAACGGTGTATAAGGCCTCAGTAGAGATTGCCAATGTCAATCCAATTCTGCTGTTAGAAATTTGAAGGTGTTACCCTCTACAGGCCTTGTGGCTATGGTGATAAATGAATCTGTCATGGTCTACGTCACACATGACATTCATTTTTATCACAAAAACCATTAGCATAACTGGAAATGAGTTGCATTCCTGTTGACTGTGTAGCCTAAAAGTGCAGCTTTGTGGAAGCTACGCTTTTAAATTTCTATTTTATTATCCCTAGAAGTGTCATATGTGAGTCCAGAAAAAAATCCTTCTTAGGGTATCTTCGCTAAACCTATTCTGTGAAGAGAAAGTAGGAGTCAAGTGTGTCTAGCTGTCAACACAACACCTTTTTGAAATGATGAATTCCCAGACAAAGAACAACTTCTAAAGCTGTCTATTTCTAGCAGACTGGAGTCTACATGAGTATAATCAGGTTTTACACAGATTTTCAAAACTGGATGATCTTAAAATTGCATAGTAAAAACTAAATAAACATGCACTGGAGGATTCGTCTTATCTTTTTAGACAGTTACGATTTCTACATATGAACTACGCATCTAAACAATCTCTATAACTGGAGGGAAAAATAGTAACTTCTAGAAGATGACTCATTTCATCTAAGGAAGATGCCTAAAATAAGTTGGATGAATCATGGCCAGTATATGTTTAAAAAAACTCATATACAGCTATCTACATTGTCAACTTTTGATATTACATATAAAGAATCCTTTTTTCCTGGTTGGGAGAGTGGAGGTTATCATTATGTGTCCTCTGGAAAATAAGTTCTTGTAGAGAAACTGTAGAGGGTTATTTAACATTGATAATATACAGTTGTGGGTTGGCTGACGTGGATAATGTACAGCTGTGGCTTGTTCCTGCTAAGTAGCTAAATAGCACTGAGGAGCCCAAAAGAGAAGGAGCACTGGTGGAAGAGGAGTACTGGGTGAAGCAAGGCAGTAGATGAAGAAGTAGCCCAGGGATGTAGGAGAGGCCCCAGGAGAAGTTGAGAGAAGAAGGGGGCCTGAATGAGGAGAGGCTGGCTGGAGGAGAAGCCAGGAACCCACATGCAGCGGAGGCAAGCAGCAGGGTGGACTGGCCTGAAGAGGATGAAGAAACAGCACAGGCAGTAGGTGAACTTTTGGAGACTTGTGTGGGAAAGCCTTGTTGCAGTGTGTTAGTTCTGTGGTGCTGCAACAATCCTGTTGACAATCATAATATTTAGTGAAACAGAAGAAAGAGAGTTGTAACTGATCAAGTCTTGTTGTATGGGTGGGTGTAAAAGTAATTTAATTCATTTTGGAGGTCACAGAACCATAGCATTAAAGCTCATTTTGCAACACTTATATAACTGTGTTGTTTGAAAACACCTTCTCTTTTTAATTTTTCAAGATTTTCTTTAGCTGTTTACGCTCCCAGCCATTGTGCTGCTGTGGGAGCGTGGCAGCAGCGCCTGCACAGCATCAGCATGCCAGGGCTGCGGCAGAGCAGTGCACTGCCTAGCACCTTCCAGCACCTCTGTGGGGGCTGCCCATGGGTGCACAAGAAGGACCTGCTCCCTGACCCCCACCAGGGATGCTGAGGAAGGTCTCTCAACACAGGACAAGGGAAAACACATGCCAAGGAACTTACCAGGACAGTGTTCATCTCCATCTGCTCTTTCTCCCAGCACTGGTCAAGATGGGACCTCTCCAGGCTTGGGGCATGCCCACCAAACATCACTTTGGCTCTTAAGAAGCTCTACTATTTCTGTCCCCACAGCATTAAACTACCCCTCCTGTCCCATCTCCCAGCCTTGCCTGACCAGCAGTCAAAGCCTGTACCAGCTCTTCTCTCCTACCTTGCTGGCTCTCTGACTTGGCTGTACCCATCCACCCCTCCCTCTCCCTGTCCCACTCTCCCTCCTGCTTCCCATCCTCTCCTTCTTCTTTACCTCCTCTAACCCACCCCAGCTCTTCATCTCCTTTGCCAGTGTCATTTTCCAGCCCCCTAAGCATCCCTGCAATGTCTGTCTTAATACTTTCATGGTCTGGTCTCTCCACTGTGTGGATACAGGAGAGAAATCAGAGGCACCAAGGCTGATATTCATGGCTGGGGATAGGAGACTGGGAGAGAAGAGGGCAGGGATGAGGTTTGAAAATAAAATATCTGGAATCAGCAGCCGCCACAGAAGTTCCTGTTGAAGAGGAGGCCACCGAACTCCTACACTTACCCCCTTGTGCTGCTATGTCAAGGCAAACCCTAAGGGACCACAGCCAACTTGTGCACCCACCAACGAAACTGCACTGCAAGGCATGCAAGTGGTGACACCAATATCTTGTACATGTTTTGAATTGGGAAATGGCTTCTCTTCCATCACCTGCTGTCCTTCCTTCCTTTGCCAACAGCAGTCAGCACCTGAAACCTCCTTGCAGAGGCTGGATAGGTACTGGCACTTCACATCATGCCCTATGCTGCTGCATGGATGGTGTTTGTACATGGCTGTAAATCTCCCTCCACTGCAATGACAAGGAAAGCTAAGGATGGATTTCACACTGGGGAGGGGAAGAAAAAGAGGCAGATAATATGTCCACAAAGCATGTGCTGCAGTGCCATGTCAAGTCACAAGCCCGGTACTAGATGTCTAGAGAAAATGCAGGCATGGAAATCACGAAGCAGCGTGGCTCAGCGGACAAGCTTCCACCCACTTCCAGCAGCCAGCGTTAGGAATGAGCATTTGGATTCCTGCCACCTTTATCCTTTACTTTCCATTTTAATTTTGACTTTTCACAGGTCATTCTTCAAATAAATTCATTCAGAAATGTGGAATAGGATGTCACGATTTACTTGTGGCTAGGGGCATGCAGTCTGGATGGCAGAAAACATGCCAGGGAACGCCGGCTCACCCACCGAGCAGTGTAACTCTGCTGCAGCCCTCGTTGTGTAGTGCACAGGTTTCCCTGCTCCAGCCCAAGCTGTCTTCTCCTTGGCTGGGGAAAGCCATCCAGCTAAGGGACACTGGTATCACAGCCTTCAGCTTTCATACAACACACACATCAAATATGAAGCAGAACTGCATTATCACTTACCACACTTCTTCAGCGTGCTCGGCACATATCACAACAGAAAATCAGGAAGGGCGCTGATGCACTAGCACGCAGCCTATGACCACGCAGGGGTTTAAAACCATATGTACATGGGCTTATACACACACACAGTTTCTCATTCAGTACCCCATCTTCTACAGTCTTCGTGCCTCCTATGTTGTGCCTCTGGCACCACAAGTTTGTGCAGAGCTCACACTCAGGCCTGGCCCATCTTCACCATCGGTGCTTTGGGCTGGGAAAGGCAGGGAAACACAGCACAGCAAGTGACCTGTTCCAGTTTGTTTCTTTGGCTGCTGGCAGGAGAGGAAACATGCATCAAGCACTCTTTTCCTCTCTAGCCAAGGAACTGGGACTTACTCCGGCCCCTGAGCATGCAGCTAAAGCCAGCGGTCAGAGAAGCTTTTAGTCTTTCTGCAGAAACCAGCCCTTCTGCAGCCACTCCTGACTCCCAGAATCATCGATGCTGGCAGGCACTTCTGGAAGCCTCTACTCCATCCCCCTGAGCCATCAAGCAGGCTCAGCCAGAGCATGTTGCCTAGGACAATGTCCATATGGATTTTGGGTTTGCCAAGGTTGGGTTGCCCCACAACCTCCCTGGACAGCTGGTGCCAGTGCTTGACCACCCTCACAGCACAAATCCCCCCACGAGCTTGTCTGCACCTCCCAAGTATGAGGTGCCCAAAGCCAAATGGTGGTCACTCTGGGAGCCCACTGATGTGGTGTTTTATCCAATTCATAAAATGTCAACTTTTAAACTAGAGATAAAAATGTCCACCTTTCCTTCAAATCAGGAATTCTCTGAAAGCCCTCACAAGCTATCTGGAAGCCAGCCAGCACTGTGAGCAGCTGTGCTGTGACAGCCTGAGCAGAGCAGCTGCCCACCACACACAGGTGTTGGAAGCACACCATAGCAAGTTCAGCCTCAAAGCCAAAACTCCTGTCAGGAAGCCTGGAAGCCCTGCAAGACAGGCTCAGCAGTTCTGAGGGGTCTAGGAGACCATCTTCAGAACGCTTCAGAACGCCAGCCTTATCCTGGGCTGCATCAAAAGCAGCGTGGCCAGCAGGTCGAGGGAGGTGATTCTGCCCCTCCACTCCGCTCTGGTGAGACCCCCTGCCCCCAGCAGTGCTGTGTCCAGCTCTGGAGCTCTCAGCACAGGGAAGACATGGACCTGTTGGAGCAGGTCCAGAGGAGGGACACAGAAATGACCAGAAGGATGTAACACCTTTCCTATGAGGACAAGCTGAGATCATTGGGGTTGTTCAGCCTGGAGAAGAGAAGGTTCCAGGGGTCCTTATTGCAGCCTTTCAGTACTTAACGGAGGCTTACAAGAAAGATGGGGGCAGAGTTTTTACCAGCGCCTGTTGTGACAGGACAAAGGGTAATGGTTTGAAACAAAAGGAGGGTAGATTCAGACTAGATATAAGGAAGAAATTTTTTATCATGAGGGTGATGAAGCACTGGAGCAGGTTGCCCAGAGAGGTGGTAGGTGCCCCATTTCTGGAAACACTCAAGGTCAGGCTGGATGGGGCTCTGAGCAACCTGATCTAGTTGAAGATGTCCCTGCCCATGGCAGGGGGGTTGGACCGGATGACCTCTAAAGGTCCCTTCCAACCCAAACTATTCTATGACTCTATGATCAGAAAGAGGCAGAGGCCATGCCTAGCTAGAGGCACTACTCCAGGCTTTCTCTCCTGCAGCTGCAGACCACCAGAGCAATGAGGTTTCTTGCCTCAGGGCAGACTACACGCCCTAGTGCCCCAGGAACCTGCTTGAGCCCTGCCAGACCTCACTGCAGGGAACATGGGAGGGGTGTCTAGGGGTCAGTGCATGCCCACTGTTCTGGTCCTAGGCATGGAACCTGGAAACACAGCTGACTGCCAGGGGAGGTGGACCAGGAAGGATGCACTGGCTTCCCAAGCAACTTATTCTGATTTAGGCAAAGCTCTCCCAGAACTTGTCCTAATTTTATCTGACATTTATGAAACCAAAAGTACTGTGAGTGAAATAATTCATATTCAGCTAGCTGCCAGTTTCCAAGGAAGGTCTGATACCTGAGGTTGGGTCCGTTCACCTGCACTTGCACAAAAGGCATCTCACAGCCCTGCAGAGAAAGTGCACTTGCACTTGTTCCCATATGACGGATGTGTGTGTGTGTGTATATATATATATATGTGTGTATATATATGTATAAAAGTCAAAAACTATGTGGATTTTTGTCAGCATTAGTTTGCAGACTCCTGTTGCCCCTGCAAGGAGGTGTTTCGTGAATGACTCATTTCTAAGTTTCCTCCCTCTCCCAGAATAAGCATTTCAAACTGCTTTCCCCAGATGCCAGTTTACTGTTTTCAGACATGAATCCTGTTTAATTTTTGGCCCACCTTTTCATCTTTTTGTTATTCCATTAGTAAGAGAATGCAATACCTACTGATTATCATGTGGAAATTGGACTTTATAATCTTCGAAATATTTGGGTTTCATTAAAATTAAAGATGCAGAGGAAGAAGAAACCCCAGTCCCTTTGGCTGTTCTTTGTGGCTTGATTCACTGCTGTTAATCACTACGCTTTGTTTACAATTTCTCAGCCAATTTCCAATCAACAAGAAACTGCAAACTGCTCATACAAAAGCCAGTCTGAATTACTTCTGCAAGCAAGATTTCCTCAGATGCCCAGCCAATCTCCGTTCTTACATAACCCGGCTAAGGCTGGTGGATTTGTCCTAAGGATGAATTTGAAGAAGTGAATCAAATTTCAGACACTCTGACGAATGCCCACAATCCGGCATTGCTGGGCACAGGGTGGGCTGCCAAGCCTTGGCAGAACACACACACGTGCGGGCAGCCGCCTGTGCTGTCTGTGCCTGGTTAGTGGGGACACTGCTGCTGCTCGCTGCCCCAAAGGCGGCACCTGGTCTTCTTTTGGTCACTCTCCGTCTGATCAGGCAGCTGCAGTGGCCCTCGCAGAGCCTGAACTGTCAGCAGCAGAGGGCAACAGGCGCTTCCCTGTGAGCCCAGGGTGCTGGCTGTCTTCCCCACTCTGCCAAAAAACTGCAACCCCAAACCCAGATGCTTGCCTGTGCTAGAATCCGCTCTGAATAAAACTAGTCTGGACTCAGCTGCTGCTCACATTTATCCCTGCTTTGCCCATTGCCTATCACAACATTTGACTGGCAATGGAGAGTAGGACCACCATATCAGCATGACTTTTCAAGATCGTTCTTCTTCATCTGGAAGATGAAGATCCATGGAATCATGGAAGATCCAACATTGCTCATGAGGCTGTAGTTCATAACACTGTTGTCCCCATGGGGTGAATGCTACCAGACATGTTTTCAGGGCTGTCTTTCCAGGACTGCTTGATTTTTCTGGCTAATTTTTCAGAGTCTTTGTTCTGCCCTAATCTCCTACCCCCTCCCAGAGAAAGGCACGCACCAGCTCCAAGCCCACATTACAGACCCCATGAAGAGGCCAGCTGTACCACCCTTCCCATTCTGAAGCAGCCTTCAAGCAAGGTCTATTGTTGGTCCCTCTCATCCTTCTCCATCACCATTTCTGGCTCACCTTTACCTGAACATGTTTGGGAAGGCCTCAGTAGCATGATGGTTTACAACTGGAAGGTATCTAAATGTTCCTCTGCCTCTGCCACACCTGCTATTCCCATTGCAGCATATTTACTAGTATTTTGTATTGATTTCACATTTGCCTTTTGTAGGTGTGATAAATTTACCAAGATGAATTCATGTCATTTCTGGTCACTATTATCCTGGCTTATATCTTCAGAAAATTTCTACAATTAATTTATAGGTGGGAAGCAGGTAACAACTTCATAATGATATAACAATATTTAGGAGCCACTCATGAATTAAGACTAAGTGTTTCAAGTGCCCAGCTTAATCCAACTAGATTAAAACCAACTTCTAGAAACCAGCTTCCTCAAAAATGAAGCCCTGAGATCTCTTAAAGTCAACAGTGAGTTTGGCAGAGCTGGTCATAACACGTCTTCCTCAATAATCTCAAATCTATTTACAAAATGGTTAATTCAGTTCTAGAGCATTTCTTCAAAGAAGGTAAATATTATCTCTTTCATAGAGATTATAAAGTTTTAATGAAATCTCCCGGTCACAAAGGGAATATATGGGACACAGAGAGATTAAGTTATTAACTTGAGATCACGAAATTCATGGCACTTTTTATTCAACTATAAAACCATTCTTTCCTGTTAATAAGTGATCAAGTCTACTTTGGATGCATTACTAGTTTTGTTAATGAAAAATATGTCCGAGCAAGTCTAGAATCTTTCATCATCTCTCTTCCTATCTTGGGGTGTTTTATTTCTTTTTTTCTGTTTTTGTATATAGCACCAAAGTACTATAGCACTGTCCTACTGTTAAATTCTCTCTTCTCTTACTTGGACAACAATTGCTATGCTTCTCCACCTCTCCTTGATGGACTTTTGCATTAATAGCATCATCTTCAGCTGTTTGTTTTTTTTTTTCTCCTTCTCGGTTAAAGACAGACACCACAGCATGGTTTTAAAAGCTCGCATTTCAGTATCATTTAAGCAAGCAATGTAAATATAGAGTAACTACACAGTATGGTCATAAGCAAGAACCGAATTTGCCCAATTTTAGGAACTCCAACTCTTTTGTCCAGCAACAAATAAGAAACAAAAATACCTTTCTCATATCGTATCAATAACACTCCACTATTTGGGCACTCAAGAGACCAATGTGTTACAGTCCAGTTAGAGTGTGTAGAAAGATTTCAATAAAAACAACTATAGATGGAATTAAGGGTAGGAGAGAAAAAAAGAAGCATCACTTGTCCCAAAAGGTTGAGTGTCAGAACACTTCATTTCAGCATTTCTAGAATCTAATGACCAATTTTATTAATTACAAAACCAACCTGACTTGATTCAAAATGGTAATTTCCACTTTAAAATTTACTTCTAAATTATGGAAAAGGAGTAAGTTATTTAAAATGGAAACAAAGACTTTAATTTTGGATTGAGTGATGTAGTTCACATGAGTCCAAAGTAATCTCCTTCAGGTTTTTCTTCTGCTGAAAAATAGTAAGAAATATATATATATATATATACACACACATTGGAAAGGAATTATATTTTCCAGGTTGCAGGGTTTTGTTTTTCATTGGGGTGAGGTGGAAGGCAGCAGCTCCAAAACCATAAATCCATTATTCACTAAAATGCTTAGGTCCCCTAACACCTTGTACCTCTTTCCTTTGTTTCAGGGAGGCCCTTCATGCTGCCTCAAGACAGATCATTTATTTCTCTCTTACCCTTTTGCAAAGATTGGTCCTCTCAGCCCAGTTGCAGCAACAACCCCAGGTGCAGCAGCAAGACCTCCAGACAGCACACCCACCCAACGGGCAGCCCAGCACACCCAGCAAGTTTGTGATTCTTCTTCTCCAGAAGCCTGTGGGATCAGGCTGTCACACAGGTCTTGCATCCAGCCACGAGTCATTCACTGCTTCTGTTTGAAGAAAACACAGGTGAAGAGGGATGAGACCCACCTGGACCTCCCCCTGCCGAGCACCACCCCTCACCACCTCAGTGGTCTGGGGTTCTGGGAGCTTCAGGAAAATCCTCCACAGAGTCACTGCCTTCTTCCTTGGCAGTCAGTTTGTTTCCACTTTCCTGTCCATGGTTTTTCCTTTCCTTCTCCCTCTCAACTCAGACCTTTCTCTCCTACAAAACCCAGCCACCTCCAGACCTATCCCTGCTCCCTTCCTTCCACCAGCTGACTCTCCCCAAAGCTCAGATTTCATTTTAGTTTTGCTTTTAAAGTTTGCCTATGGAAATAGACATTTCTTTTCCCAGAGGATAGAGTGTTGGACGAAAGGATGGTCAGCTTGCACTCGAGTGGAGCGTGAGAGGGTAATAGCCTGCAGGTGCAAGAGTGTCTGCTAACACCGTACGTGGGTTTAAGTTCTTGCATAAGCAAACCCAGAGACTTCTCAGGGCTCTGCGGCTGTGTCCTCTCCCCAAAACGGGGTCTGGCTGCCTGTGCTCACGGGCAGCTCTGGTGTGGTGCAGCTGTAACCTGGGATCAGCCCTGGGGCAGGAGCTGCATGAGAAGGGGCTGCAATGAGCCCTCTCGGGGCCTCCACCCCTCGCCTGGGAGCTGCTTTTCAGCTCAGGCTCTCAACCTTGATCCCTGCCTGAGCCATGCCACTGCCTGTCCAGGTCCTTCTCTGACCTGGGTCCGTAGGCTCAGCTCCCCATCTGCCTTGGCCCCAGCCACACCCTCAGCCCTGGCTCCGCCCAGGCAAGCTTCTATAAAATCTAAAATTCCTACACCAATCATGCCAAATTAAGACCTATAGAAAAGTCTCCATGGTAACTGTATGTAAAACAATTATTAGACATACTTCTAGCCATGCATCTATACCTAGAAGCAGCAGCTTGCTTCGCTCACATTTATTTAATCCAATCACTAGCATATTAATAACATGCAAAAGAAAGAAAAAAAATCACTGGAAAGGTGGTAAATGCAAACATCCTTCCAGAAAAAATAGCATGTGGGGAGAAATCACATCACTGGTGTGTTTATTTTTATAAAAATATACAAGCTTGGAGCAAGTCTTAGCCCCATGTATTTTTTGAAAAGATGTACTCGTTACATATCATTACACAACTCACAATTAGAGGAGAAGTGCTTCCAAAGTCTAATTCCTTCCTTGCATAAGTGACCTATTTCAATCAGTTTATTTACTTGTTGAAAAAGTACCTGTCATCTTAGCACATTTCCTATTGCCCTCTTCTTACAGGAAGCTAAGGATCATGCATGTTTTTCTAAATTAACATGCTGTAATCTGCTAGCTTTTCAAAAATTCATATACTACATTAGGCCTTATTAGATAAGAAATCTGTTTTCCTCCCACCACGTTCATCCTGCCAATGAACATCAAGGGACTGCAGCATCCCTGACACTCAGTGATAAATCAGGGTTAGACATAAGGAAAGTGATATTCCACTGAAACTGCACTGGGAAGTTTAGCCCAGGAGCATCTCATCACTCAGATCAGACGCAGCCCAGGATACTGGGATACAATGTCCTGGTTAAAGACAATCTGGGACCTCAGTACCAACTTCCATTTAATGGTATCCAATAACTAGATTCATGAGAAAGAGACTCTATGTAGCCAGAGACAAATAATCTTCCTGTAGGCTACAGCAACTGGTTTAGCTTGGTAATTAAATTATTTCCTATGTATTGTTTGGCAGAATGTTTTGGGATACTTGAAATGGAGGGCAAATAACTCCACTGTTACCACTCTCATTGCTTACAAGGCACTTTCTTTCCTAAGTATTTGAAGGCAGTGAACAAACATTGACAAATAAAACCCCAATAGAAACCCAAAGCAGGTTGTGGTGCTGGGGAGGCATCTGAAGTGCAGGAAAAAGTTAAGATTATTTCTGATGGGTTTGGGGGTTTGGACTGTTTGGGTTTTTTTTTTTTTTAATTAAATGGCTGTAATTCTGGGAATCAATCTTTAAAAAATTACATTAACCTCCAAGGCTGTGAAACCCATCCACAACCTCTGGCTTCAACTGGATTTTAGTTCAACGGTCGCTCCAGATTTCATGGCTGTTCTTGACACTATAAATCACAGGCACAGAGGATCTGCATTTCTGAGAAATCATATCATGTCATCTGACATCTAACAGCTGGAATTCATGGGTAATTTTGAAAAGCCAACCCTAGACAACCTGCAGAAGGTCATTCAGGAGCGCAGTGGCAGGAGCTGGGGGCCCTGGGTGGCAGGCAGTGCTCACAGGTCATTCTCCACAGCCCAGGGCATGAAAATACAGGCACACAAATACATGATGGAAATATGACTGCATAGGATCTCCCACACAAATGCAAAGTGTGTGCTTCCGCTTACCCACAAATAACTTTTTAAAGTCACTTTTCTGACCAAGGTAAAGAAATGGGAAAATGCACTGATGCTGTTACTAACTCCTGTTGATACACTTGCAAACATACATTTACACTTGAAAAATACCTTGTTTACATTATAAAAAGCACTCCTTTAATGAAGCACTTTCTTAATATATCTCCTTGTACTGACATGTTACTTTCAGCTCTCGTTTCCTCACTTTAATTACTTTCACTTAAGGAGCTTTGCTTGCAGGAATTCTATTGGACCCCTTGGCTACAATATTAGTACACTCAAAGTGTGTGGTTCATAGCTACACTGTCTGTGGGTATTGAAGCAACGTGTTAGCATCACTGCTGTTTGCAGCAACAAACACACGCCATCACCTCTACAGCACCAGAAGTATTTCTCTATCCCTGCTTATATCAGCTCCTCTCTTCCATTCACTTGCCCCCTGCCCTCCCCTTCACGTCACTGCTCTACAGCTCAGCTGCTCTTCTGCTAAAGCATCTCTCTACAGATCTCTTCCTTTCATGAAAACAATTATCCCTGGCAGCATCTTAAAGGTCTGGCTCTAAGTCAGGCACCTCCATGGAGTGTGGTGTAAGCTGTAGTGAGAAAAAGCAGCAAGATAAATAATCAGAAAGATTTCTTTAATGACTTCACTGCTAGCATAGCTATGAGCTGTCTGCTGCGATATTATGCACTTGCATTTCTGAAAACTCAGCTGTGTATGTGCCTGCAAAACCTAATCTGTGCCCATACTCCTTCACACCCCTTGGTGTGGGAACTAATGGCAGAGCATATGAGAGGAACCATGGCAAAACTGAGACTGTGGGAACGTGGTACCAAACTGCACCAAAACTGTGAGGCACTGCTGCTCCTGCAGTATCAGTGCCTTCAGCCCAATTCCCACCCGTCTGCAGCACCTCCTCTCTTCCCGTATTTTTTTATTCTGCCCCAATGAGCACAGCTCATTTGTGGGGGCAATGGGGAAGAAGACCCAGAGAGGACCTGTCCCCTCCAGAAGTGCGCCAGGACAAAGCATGGCTGCTGGGCAGGGAGGACCAGCAGGTTTGAAGGTCTCGAGGCCTTCTGTATATTTGCAAAATTATAGCCAAGGCAGAGAAATGTATGTAACACACAAAATCTGGACAGAGCATTTTCATTCTTATCAGTAGTTAATTAAATATAAATCAAGCCATTAATAAAAATGCCAGCCCATTCTACCCTGGCCATGTTCTGTTTCTTTTTAAATATTTGAAAGGCAACATTCTCCTTATAAGACTTATTTTAGAAATAAAAGCCAAACTAATTTCTTAGCTGTCTTGACATGTTGATGACAGCTCCATAAACCTGTGTAATTATAGAAAATTGAGTTCTGATGTTTGATCCTGAACATACCGCTGCAAAGTAGTATTATGGAACAGTTTTTGAAAGCTCAGTTGCAGTGGCTGGCAGACACGTATTCACCATGCTCTTGCTTCACAAGCCACCAGAGATCAAACCTGAGGATATTCCCTGGGGCTGTCATTCAGAGGAGTAGTCCAGACCATCCCCTTGTGGAATGACCCTGCAAGGTGCACACAGGCACACGCGTGCCCTTGCACGTGGGCAGATCTGAGTTTATAGTCTGTGCACTTCCATGGCCGTCAGCAAACAGGTTGGTGCCACAACATGGTAACAGCTGGAGAAGTACTGATCTGTTTTGGTATATAACACAGCCCAGTGCATCCCAGTAAACACAGGCAAGTGCAAAAATGTGAGTTGATCTCCAGTTTGGGAAAACCTCTGTTTTGATGAAAATGAAATTCGTATGAATAGTTTACTGCTCTGGAGATGTATAAAATGATAGCCTTTTTTCCCATAGTGTTTAAGAAAATCTAATTTCTTTCAATACGAGAAATCAGGGAGTTAATTGAACTCATCCTTCACTCCACAATGACAGTTATAACAGACCTTAATGTTAAATAAATGTACTGAGAATAGCCAATCTTTGACTTTGGACAGCATTCCTCTTGTAATTTAATTGTGTCTTAACGTAATCAGGTTACTTTTTGCCTCTTACTGAGATTTTAAGGACAACAAGCACCCCTTCAGTAGCAGGGTTGCGGTGCTGGATCTATTTCACTCACAGAATTAGGCGAAATCCCATTTTGGCTGACAGTAATGGGGTGCCTAACATTCCTCCTCCTCCTCCGCGTGCCAAGAGCACTGCCAGGGCTGTGCCAGTGCTGCCTGCAGCTGCCTGGGGCCGGTGGGCAGCACTGCTGAGGTTGGTGTTATTTTTGGGGTCCGCCCTCAGATGCTGGAGTAAGTCAATTCCACCCAACTCTCCTTCAGAAGCATCTTCTGGAGAGTAAGTGCACAGCATGCAGCGTTGAAGAGATGGAGTACAGGAGAGCCACTGCAGTGCCAAAATGTTACAGACCAACCTGCTAAGTAGATGTGAAAGATCCCTGCCAGGAAATTTAGATCTTCAGAGACTGCACTAAGATGAATTTGAGACAATCTTCTGCAGTACTTTAATGTAGAGGAACTGTAGAGGGTTAATCAACATTGATAATATACAGTTGTGGGCTTGCTTCTGGGGTGGTGGGTTGGCT
>JAVJGI010000062.1:3862943-3894970 GCA_035590275.1 Ibycter americanus
GGAACCTTGTGTGGGACTGGTGGTATGAGACAGTAAAAGCCTTGTTGCAGCCTGATAGTTTGGTAGTGCTGCAACAAGTTCTGTTTATGAACAATTGAATTAATTGGATTTATTTACATTCCACCTCAGTATCACTTTTATTTATTTTTTCATCAAAATCTGAAGAGAGAGAAAGAAAGGGGGAGCAAGTGTTTGAAATAACTCAATAACTGCATCCTACCTCAAATATGGGGGGATCTGCATTCAAGTACTACTCTAAATAAGGATCTTTGACTTATATAAATAAGCCTTGCATCATAAGCTGGTATTTTCCCCCTAACTGCAGTTCCTGCAAATGTTTCAGTAACTGAATTCATTTTACAGGAAAATGACAGACTCAGTGATGACACATGCACCAGTAAATAAAGCATTCCCAGGCTGGTTTTAACACTGAGATTCACTAGCGTAAATGGCCCACCTTGGTACTACTAAATCCTCATATTCAAAAAAACATAGGGCCAGCAAGCTATCTGCTGGGATTAGCACCTGTTTCAATTCAATTCCTAAACTGTGCCTGTGAATTGTTTGGGACTGCTATTCTATCTGGGTTCAAAATGATGCCAGCTGCTACACTAACATTTTGAAGTATACAATTAAGTTAGACAATTAAGACAATCAAGACCAGTGATGGCCTCAGTTTGGATCTTCTAGTGGAAACTGTTGTGTTGTAAAATGCCTAATCTGTTTTAGCTTTCTTGTGTAAGTAAAAAATGCTGTTTTAGACAGGTAAATCAAAGTCAAAATGCAGTGAAGCTGCAAGATAAGGCCAATGCCGTAGATGATAGTTTACTGCACTCTGCTGAAATACATCCAACTCCCCTGCAATTTTCAGAAGACAGCATATCACTGATTTTTTTTTTTTATTATTACTTTTAGTATTGGGAAGTCCATGGGCTCTACCAGTCAGCTAAAATAGGTCTACATAAGAATGTGAAGCCGCTTGTGTGGTAGATTGACCCCAGCTAACAGCTAAGCACACACACAAAACTGATGAGTTACTCCCTACCCACCACCTCAGGACTGGGAGGAGAACCAGAAGGGTAAAAGCAAGAGTAAAATATTGGGTCAAGATAAAAACACTTTAATAAGTGAAGGAAAGAGAAGTAAAAAAACCAACGAGTGATGTAAAGACAGTCACTCAATAGCTCCAAGAAGGAGACTGTACCCAACCAGTCTCAGAACAACCACAATTTTGGAAAAGTCTACTCCCTCAACTTTACTGTTGAACACAATGTTATAATGGCATGCAATATCCTTTTGGTCAGTCCAGGTCAGCTGTCCTGGCTGTGTCCCTTCCCAGCTTCTTGTGCTCCCCCCAGCCTACTTGCTGGTAGCCAGAGGGAGATACGGAGAAAGCCTTGATGCTGCAAAAGCACTGTTCAGCTGTAATCAAAACATTGGTGTGTTATCAGGACCATTTTAGCCACACATCCAAAATACAGCATCATACAGGCTGCTATGAAGTAGGTTAACCCTATCCCAGCCAGACCCAGTACAAGAAGTCATAAATGTCAAAAGTGAACCAGAAAATTTTGAGCAGTGAAAGAAACTTCTCCAACCGCCAGAAATTCAAGATTATGGGAAAAACATTTAAATACATGATTTATTTATGAATAGAAGACATTTAGAAAGGTTATACTCTGGTAAATTGCTGGGGTAAAACTTTTTGTAAAGCAACAGAGTGCAAAGACAGAAGGATCAGTCATCTGAAATAATACTTTCTTATTAGCCTTCCAAATTTTGGTTCAACTCAGCATTAAAATTTGAAGATTAGCTGTATTTCAAGATTGGGGAAAATGTACAAATTATCATAATTCTGGTGTCAGTGTGTTCTATAAATTATAGGATTTCAGAAGTAGCTAAACTTGCTACTGTACTATACTATTCAAAGTATAGACAATAAGTTTGTAATGCCCAGGAATGTTAAATGGCACTGCTTAACTGAATAGCGTAGAATAGTATAGACATAAACTATGTCTTACTGATCTACAAAGTAACCCAAAATCTAGTAAACTTAAATAATTATGTGCAGAATAAATCAAGGGTGTGCACTTCAGCTCAGAATAATACATCCCTTAGATTATAAAATAAACTTTAACATACTTTGTGGGCAACATCAAAGTCAAGAAAGGACAAATGTTCACTTTGTTAAGCGTGTGCAAGATCCTGTTTACAGCAAGAGACAAAGAAGACTTGGAAAGCTTTTATTGAGGTATATGAAGTTCTGACTCCAGTGTGCACAAGGTTAGTTATACTTACCTTGTAAGTAAATGAACTGCCTAGGGTACAGTTGTAGATTTCTTGGCCAGAAGTGTGATACATAGAAAATAAATAGTCACAGTGACTGAGAAATAATTTTGTCTAGGAGACAAAGAATCCAAGAGCATCTTATGCTCATCACAGATTCTTTAGTAGTCCAATAAGACAGTAAAGCTCATTTATGAGCCTTTTGCAAAATGATCACATCTTTACAATATGAAGGATCAAACTAACGTATGGATTTCTGTATTAATTTGTGGGTAATTGAAATGTCTTTCAAAAATTAATGCACCCAGGTTGAAGGGAAATCAAAAGGAATCTCTACCTAGAGAGCAATAAAGCACAGAAGAGCCAAGATCCAAGCCTATATAACAAATATGACTAGGCCCTGGATGAAACCCTGCCTGAGCACTACTAACTCAGGAGTGGTCCAGGTGTGGATTCCACCTCACCAGGAGGAACATTTCATCTGCAGCTGTCAGTGGAGGACATGGCAACTTCCAGAGCTGGTGCCAGCGTGCTGGTCAAAGCAGCACCTTCGTAAAACATCACAAGAAATTCTTGAGAGGAGATCAGTTACAAGCTGGCAAGTTGAAGCCTCAGTTGTTTAAAGGTGTCATATCTCAACAATAGGAAAATGATGAAAACTTTTTCCTATGATAACAAAGTAAATTGTATGTAATAAAGCACAGGAATGCAATAAAGATTAAAATTTATTTTCCTGAATTAAGAGCGAAAGGGAGAAAGAGGTATTTTTCTTTCCTCTGCTTCTTTTGCTGTGGTATCTGAAAGAAAGTTTTCACCTCTTTCCTTCGTCATTTTCAAAAAGGAGATGCAGAAAGTCCCATCTTCTTTGCTAAGTCTATGGAGACAGAATCCTTCTGACACCAAATGGGATGCAAATTTATCTGTTGTGGGCTTCATCACAGGGTGATGATCAAAGAAACATTAGGGTTTGCTTCTCCTGATCTTTGTGAGAAAGCCACAATTTGGAGAGGTGAGCTGCACCTATATATGACGTGGTCTGGAAAGATGTTCTTGCCAAAATTTTCCTCCAAATATTATCAGAAGTTTCTCATTTCTTTCTTTTATCTATTTGGGATACAGTATGGGAAGGGAGAGGGTCTTCCTTTGAGGGTTTTAGTTTCACTGAGTCAAGGCTTCACAATAATTACAAAAGTGCATACAGAGGATAATTCTACCGATATAGTGTAATCTGACCCAGCATAAGCATTATGTGTTTTAGTATCAGTTCTTTTTTTGTCATTTTAAAGGCAGAGAGGAGTGTCTAACAGGATACTGACCTAAGTTTTTGTTTTGGTTTTTTTTTTTAAGAACTAAAATCTGAAAATCTCAATTTACCCTACATATTTACGTTATTCTGAATTGAAGTCCATTTCAAGACCCTTCAGAGAACTGAGCTAAATGACAGAGACATGGATGTCCAGATCCCAACTGAGCAGCCAGGGCCAGTATGTGCTCATACACCTCAAGGCTTTCAGTGGTATAGACAACATTGTTAATTTTGGTACCAAGATGAAGTCAAAACCAAGACATCTTCTGTCTCCAGTGCACAAAGATAACAGTTGTGAATCTGATGCTGAATTAGCACAGAGAAATGCAGGACCATGCAAAGACAACTAACTTTGGTCCAAAGACCCTCTCAGCAAAGTTACTTGGTACAGAAAGGGTTAACCTGGCCCCACATATGACTGGGGTAGGCACAGACCTCCCTTGTCTGTGTCAGATCACATAAAAGCTGCTTCTTTCACTTCACTTACATGGTGCATGGCTCATTACCTGCTGAGATGAGATGCAGAAACTCGCACTAACATCTCTCTTGCTTTGTATAACTGACATGGGCGATACTGAAAATGTGTGATGTATGTCCTGGCAAGGAGTGGGAGGCACAGAATAATGAGGGCTGCTTTTAGAAACCCCTTAGGCACATGTCTAAGATAGACCTTTGCTGTTGGGACTGGTCATGTTCTGGTCTAGCTCCATAATATTTATATGTTGTAGACAGACCATAGAGAACACAGCCTCTAAAATTAAAATTTGGTGTATACACTACAGTCAGGCTGCTTTTCTACACTCAAAACTGGATTGGATTGTGAATATTTTTTAAACTTTATTCCACTGTCACTCAGTGTTGCACTCTGGTGGACTTTAAGGACAACTGAGATAAAAATTTGTAAACATACTCAGTTTTGGAACCACTCTATTCACTTTAATATTTGACTTACCCCCACCCCACACCCCAC
The DNA here is from genome assembly GCA_035590275.1 of Ibycter americanus. Lineage (NCBI taxonomy): Eukaryota > Metazoa > Chordata > Aves > Falconiformes > Falconidae > Ibycter > Ibycter americanus. The sequence continues at coordinate 3,867,506 of JAVJGI010000062.1, forward strand.
ACCCCGATGTATAGATAGATATAGATAGATAGATTCACCCAGTGCATTATACTCACTGAATTAGCTAGGAGGAAAAGGAGAGTCATTTCATGCAAGAGGAATATTTACAGTGTACAGTCAACATTTCTGGGAATTTATGACTGTCACATTTATTTGAGGTTGTTAAGGAGGTCTTGCTCCAACTAATACATCCTTAGAGAGTCATAATTTAAGCCTGATGGATTGATTACTGTAGATAATTCCTTGTTTCCCAAGCATTTTTTCAAAAATTCCATGTACTCTTCCTACTTAGTTGTTTATAAACTATATTAGCTGGTTTCCATCTTTGTAAAAATGTTAAACTAAACATGCTTTATATATCTGTGTTCCATTTTCACAAAATATTGTCTAGAGTAAGTATCCCATATCTACAATTTCCTTTACAGTAATTTTTTACAGAAGTACAAGTGCTGATTTAACTGGCCATAAAAAGAGGTCATTTATTCACAGCATCTGGCCTGTATGTTATGTTCAGAGCGGCAAGCACTTTTGATTAAAACAGCATTGGTTCATGTATACCATCCTCCTGCCTGTGTTACTGCAGTTCATATTGCACCATTTAATTGAAAACTAAGCAGCCAAATGAACACTATTTTGCAGCATTCAGCATTCCTCCCAAAAGAATAGTGATAAAATATATTGTAAGAACTAGTACCAGCTGACAACATTTAGTGAATTAAATTTCAAAGAAAAGAAAAAGAAAAGCATTTGAATCGTGTTGTGAAGTGCAAAACTCATGTTTACTGTAAGTTCTGCTGCCCACTTCTTTCTTTCTCTCTCTCTCTCTCCAACTCTTCCTGTTTCTCACAACATTTATTCTCTTGACATTTTAATGCCAATATTGGATTACAGGTGAGATAACTTCATTGGTACACTGGCAGTATGAACATCATTACATTTGCATCTAAGTGTTTTTACAAGCCCAGTTTTCAATTTGGTATATTTCCAAATTTTTAATTGGTGTAATTAACATAAAAAGAATGCAAATGTATAAATACTACCTTCTGCACTTCTAACAATGTATTCTCTGATCTGTTTTTCACTCAGGTATCAGAATCTTGTCATACAATGATAGATGCTTCATAGTAGTTTAAACATTAGAAAATATGCAAATTAATAAAGAAAGCAAACAATTGTTTTTCTTTATTATAATATTTTTTTTCTTTATCATAGACTATTTTTGGACCACATTCCTTTCTGCAGTGTAGCAGAGAAAATTTAGTTTAATTTTCAGGTCATAATTAGGACTTAAAAAATTACAGATAGTTTAATTATTCATTTTCCCTTTTGATGTGAACACTTCACATCAAAGAGTATCTGTCTGCATCCTTGCATAGCATTGGCATAAGCTTTAAAGCGCAATAAAGCATGGTTATGTAATCAATTCAAATAGCAGCAGCACCCTTTCTCCAATGGTGATCACATCTCAGGCAAATCAGGAACTGGCAGACTCAACATGGATTATAATTCTACTCCACACTGTATTTTTCTCTAAATAACACTCCAACTCCCAAAAGACAAGTTTTGCTGTAAGGTCCATAATGAATTACTGGAGACCAGGGGAGGGAAAGAATGCTTTCTCATGAAAGGGACTTTAAATTCATCCCATCCCTTTTTCATAGTCAGTAAAACATGCATGCAAGTGTCACCTTTCAACCCCCACTTTGCGCTGAGCATCACAACTCTGATGCAACAAAAAGTGCTAATGTAGAAGAGCAATCTAACATGATCTTCAATAAAACATTAGGCAATAAAACTCCTACTTTTCTCAAAGACTCGAGCAAATAGCTTGATCCTAGAGCAGTCGTTTAATAATTTCACATCAGGAAGAGAAAGTATGCTGCTGATATGTGTGTGCTAATATATTAGACTCAATATAATACAAACGGAGAAGAATGTTGGTATTTGAAAGGAAGCGGCTCAATGGAACATAGATTCATGGACAAACATGAAAGATGACTCCAGTGCAATAGAAATGGGCAGTGTCCGTTAGATGTGGTTCCTTGTTTCATACAAGTTATGAGTGGTAAAGTGAAAATCTAGGAAGAAGTCACAGTAAAACCGAACATGTCAAGATTCTATACCTCTAAATGAAGTCCCATGACACAGAAATTGCATTAGGATGGTTTAAACCACAATATAGTGGTGATTCCAAGTCCACATCTGTCAGTGCTAATGTCTGTTCTCAACAACCTATCACATCAGAGGGCCTACCTCTGAGTTACTGGTCGAGACTTAGAAGAACCAGGATGAAAGTACTGCATACTGTATTATCTACTCTATTATATCTTAACATATCAATTAAGAATATAGTTGGTAAGATGTAGGAGAAATCTGCAATGATACAGAAGAGAGAAGAAAACATGGAATTAAATGGGAAATGCATTGATGAAATACAGTTTATAACAAGTACCTTGCTATTTTTGTGGTCCCATGCTTACCAGGAAAGGAGTATGTTCATTCTTGATTGAATTTTGGGCCCCTGTGTAACATCTCACACCAATTTTGATTAGTGTTACTCAGTTTTCAAAAACGATCCTTCTCTCATTTATGCCTAAAAAAAAAAAAAAAGTCCCATTGACTTTAAGGTAAACAAGATACAGTATTCAAAATCTGAGACCAAAAGCCCTCCAAGACAACTGAAAACCCATTCCTAAGCTTTAAGTCAAGAAATAAGGCTTTCATTTAGGAATGGAATTCATTAATTCATTCAATTTGATTGCTCACACAGCTTTTTACTGATTGAAAAAGTAGAAGAGAAAAACCTCAATCATAAATATTCACACTGCCAATTTTATGAATATCATGTCTAGCTACCAGCAGATTGACCACAGGAGAACAAATGGACACATTTAAAATATACCAGAAGCGTTAAAATATTTTTGAACTATTTATAGTTCCATTGACAGAAAAGCTCCCATAGAAGTTCTCACAGTGTTTACACCAAAAAGATACCAAACCAAAAAAACATCAAAAAGCTACTGTTCCTTGAGTTCACATAATCATTGTTTTCTTCCTACAGAAATATTAAGAAATATTTTAAAATCTTTTCCCCCTGAGTTCCATGATGACAGTTGTTATTTGTCATTGTGTGCTGAAGTGGTCACCTGTAAAAACAGGTAAAGTATAACTTCAAGCTTACATTTGCAATCCTGGACCTTTGGCGAGTATGATGGATATGAAAGAACATGAGTTTAACAATCTGCACATGCAGCTTTGGGAAATAAAATTCATGGCCTCAATAACTGCCCTGAGACAGGGCTTAGAAAAATATTTTGTGCTCCAAATCTAACTATCTTCTGAAACCATAAAGGGGAATGTTTGTTCCTACACTTATTCATATAGAACTACAATGTGCATTTTTAGCACAGCTTTATTAGTGTATACTTTAGAAGACATGAAGCTCATTGCACACCGCACAGTCACTGTCACAGCAAATGTTTCCACTGTCAGTCTTAGACGGGAAGGAATGTTGAAGATCACATTCAGATATCCTGGCCTCAGAGACAGTCATCAGCTTATAGTCTTCCTTTGTAACTCTTCTGTCTCGTCCATCCTCTCTACTTCAGTCCACTTAGTCTTTGAACCTGGCTGTTTCTGTAATCTATCATGACACATTTTTCTAACTGCAGTATATGTTAAAAAAATGCAAGCAAGCAAGAAGACAGTGTCCAATACTCTATTCCCAAGCTGTTTTTTCTAACCACTGGATATAAAACTAGCTTCAGTTTCTCTTCCCAGCCTTCTCCTCTGCTTTCATTCATGTTCCTGTTTATTCTCCCCACTTCTGCTGTTCTTGCAAAACAGTAGAATAATGCTGTTTGGACCACAAAGAGAGCCAGATTCCGCTGCATCACCCTGATATATCCTGACTTTCATGACATGTTTCAGTCAAGTCAGTCACTGACAGCCATTTGTCTACCTCCTGAACTGCCATGAGGCAGGCAGGACCTCCCAAGAAAAAATATCTGATGAGAAAACTGTCCATTTATCTACTGGTAACACCTATGTAAGTGTTTATATGCAGGTGTTGACAGATGGAATAGATGACTGAAGACTATTATGATCAATGGAGAGATCTTCATTTTATCTACTCAATGACTATTTGAGCCTACTACTACCTGAGAGATACTACTGATCCATCACTGTAAGTTCATTTGCCCACATGGAGGCTTTTAGTGCCACCTGAGATCTCACAGGTTGCCTTGCCAGACATTCAGCTGTTTCTATATTAACTTGAGTGTCCCCTGGAGGTACTGCACGGGCCCTGGCAGCTCTGAGCAGAAGTCTTCCTTTGTGGAATCTCAAATGGCAGTCAGTAGACACAAGTGCATAGGTGAATATTGAGGGCTTCACTGAACATATTGATGGTGACCATAAGGAGGATTTAGACAACTATCTCATGTACAGATATTTACACGTTGAAGTTGGTAGGTTAGGTGATTAAAGGTTCATCTCCACACACACAGAGGAGCCCAGAGGCACAATGGCAGCTGGAGGAACCCCAATAACCCAGTCAGAGGAACGAGCCCCTGACCCATTCTCTCCCAGGACATCCCAGGAGGGTGTCAGCCCCATGGGCAGGGACTGAGACCCATAACCACAAGACACTTGGATAGGGTCCCCAGGAAGCCTTACAGACTGAAGGTGGATACTGCCTTTGGAGGTATGATACTTCTTACGGGGTGCAGAGGAAAAACCTCTTGGGGTTGCACAGTGCTTAATATGCGATGTTTAGAGGAGGAACCAAAGGCAGGGAAAGGATGGAATAAGGTGGTCTGGGGAGGAACAAGAGTGGGAGAACAGAGGGATAAGGTGATAAACCAGCCAAACAAGCACATAAACAGGCTGCTGGTTAGTACTTATGCCTGGCCATGCCCTGCATCTGATCTGCACAGTCTGTCCTGTCTTCTCATTAAATTAGATTTATAATTATTTTCCTGAATGAGTGTACTTTCTGTTCTGTAAATGTGTGTGTGTGTGTAGATCTAAGTGCCACCAATTGGTGTGGAGACCATAGGTCATAAGCAATAAGTGCCCAGGGGGGCAGAAACAGGAGAGAACAGAGTGTGTGCATCTTGTGCAGTTGTATATGTCAATGTGTCATCACTAGTAAGCATAAAGTTGGACTAGCTGGTGAGTAGGATAGAAGCTTAGTAGTCAGATATTAGAGCAGCTGTAAATCTGGGCAAGATGTTAGCGAGACTAGAGAGCCTGAGCGCCGGCTACTGAAGGGATCAGGAGGTCCAATTCAGCATGTGGGGAGAATGTAAGTTCTGGCAGTTGGCTGCTGGTAAGGTCATAAGTATGGCCCAGCTGCCAGAAAGACTCATTTACATGTGTGCATCTGTGCATGAAGCAGCTGGGATACCAGGGGATCTGGTGGCCAGCTACTGGTTAAACTGGGAGCACAAGGCCAGCTACTGGGGGGATCCATAGTGCATGTGTCTGTGCATGTGTGTGTAGGTCTAAGTAACAACAGCTGAACTGGAGCTGTGGGTCTTGGGGATTCATGTATCCACATGACAGCAGCTGGGATGAGAAACCAGAGATCCAGGGACAGCTACTGTGTAGACTTGGGTGTTTAAGGCCAGCAAGTGGAAACATACTGTATATGTGTGTGTACATATTTTTTTTTTCCCCCACTAACAGATATTCATCTGAAACAACCAGAAAGGGGAACAGGATCAAACGATTTGAATTTAGAATCTCAGTTGTTGCTGGAGCAGTGATTTTGTTCTTGATCTCAGCAGGTGTTGTTCAGAGCTGAAACTCACTGTGCCCTTTCAGCCAAAAGCCATTTTCTTTCCTTAGGAATGGCAAACATGCTTTCTGTTGACCAAACAAGTTTCTGTATTATTGGAGGACTCTGCATGCATAATGCACCTGATGTCTTCACAGCCATGGATGTTTCCCAGCTTAACTACATTCTCCTGCAGGTCTCCTCCCCACATCTTAGACAATTTCTTGGATGAAAGCTTTCAATACACTTAGAGCAATTCCCCTTCCATCCTTGACAGGAAGAGTTCACAAGAGTTCCCAATGAAAGACATGATTTGAGGCATCCTCAGATGGCCCTTGCAACTGCAGGTAAAAGATCAGGAGTCTGGCATTCTGGTTATACTTCATGCACTGTCATGCTCAGCTGCATGTTAACCCCACAGATAACATAGTTTCCTCAAACTTCTCCTTGGAAACTCCTGTTGCTATCACTCTGCTCACATACTAGTTTTACAAAAGCTTCTTCACATAAGCAATTCAAAAGAGTTTAGTTGGAGTAGGAAAGGGAGACACTAGTCATGGACTCAGCTAGGGACCCTCTGTTGCCTACAACAGACAGCAGTGTGATGTACTGTCCACCTTAAGCAGCCAGCTCCTAGCTTCCAAAAATATTTCCTTTTCTCTTAAATCCATTAAGTTAAGGGATTTAAATTTTCTTTACCTCTACAGGGGGCCAAAAAAAATGTGTTTCTTGATAGTGTTAATTATTCATGTAAATACAAGAGGAAACAGATAGATTAGACTATGCAACAGTTTGTTTACACATCTGAGTCATTTAATTTTCCTGTGCTCTACCTGAAGCAAAAGCTATAGCAATGACCACATGGGCCCTCAGAAATCTGTCTATATATACTACCTGACTGTTCAAGCTTCATCATTCAATAGTATAGTACCAAATACACAGAATTTCATATAAAGTAGTAGAGGAAATTAAACTTCCTCCCCATAGAAATACATGATCTTCTATCTCCTACAGGAAGCTTTCCTACTGGAAGATTTCAGTTGAATGATCCGCCTTTCTGATAATCTGGGGGAAAATTTTTGAAAACAGAAGTCTAAAGTTAGCTACCTAAATCCATATTTAGGTCTCTACCTGATTAAAAGCTGAGCTCCAATTCATTTATTTCATATCGTTTCAGAATCAAAGAGTGCATCAGCAGGAGAGCCAGAGAGCACAAAGCACTACCGAAAGCCAGGCAGATGTCTGAATAGGACCGTATATTTGTCTATTACTGAACTTTTATGTTTGAAGGGTTTGGCATAGTATTCAAGTTGTTTCTTTGCAGAGAAAGAGGTAGGGGGAGACTGCAATAAAAAAACGCCAGAAGGTCTCTTCAATTCTAAAAGACTCTGACTACCCTTTCTGATGTGCACCTCATTGCTGGCTGGGAAGGGAATGATCTTGCATAATGAATAATAAACTCTGCCGAAGCTCAGGTCTGTTATGCAAATAAACATATTAAACTAATGTATTTTCCATGCAGCATAGCTTCTGCCAGGAAATTCGTTGAAAACATTGTTTTGCCATTGACAAAGGCAATATGCCAAATTCAAACCTGGTGTGAGTGGCTGGGATTCGACTGGTTTCAGTGGCATTGTGCCCATTCACACAAGGTCTGTAATAGGGCTATTGTGCTTCAAAGGCTTTCATTATCCAAGATGTGCTAAAGTGCAGATAAACAAATTCTCCAACTACAGAAGAGCTTTTTCAGGGTCAACACTAATTTTCAGTTCACTTAGCGGGCACAAACTCCTTCTGGCTGAGTTCAGTCTGTTGACTGTACCAACTTTCTAACCTACAGAATGAAAATCCTTGGGTACTCTCAGCTCCCTCTCATCTGCAGAGCTGCTAAAATGAACCAGCCTAGAAGGCAGCAGCTTCAGAAATTGTATCTCAGTAAAGGATAGGAAACAGGACTGATTCAATAAAAGTTGACCTGACCTTCCTGTCCTGACTTCATCCCAGGCAAAATCTCTTTCAAGTTTCAGAAATGTTTTATTTACTCTTTGTCTCCACAAGTTATGTCAGATGTCAAACCAAAAAGCTAAACATACAAAAAAAGCTGGTCTGTTTCTGTGAGATCTTTACCATTGTTCTATGGTTCCAAATTGTGTAAATAAACATCTTAATGTTGTGTGTTGTGCACACAGATTAAGTCATACCCCAGGATCTTTTTAAGTATACCCATGCGATTCCAGGGAGAAGATGCAATGTTTCTGAACTCAACATTTCCTTTACCTGAGATATACCAGACTCTGAGGACCATCCTGATAACAGGTATATGAAGACATGCTAACAAATGGCAAATTTGGCAAACAGTTACTAAGGTGAGCAGTACAATATCTGCCCTGAGATAGGTCTGATGACTCTTCTATAATCTTATCTTTTATAGATTTATAATTACATTCTATAATCTTTAGTGTAATATTGGTATCTAAATGGTTAAATAATAGTGAATGTGAGATTTAGATCCTAAGGAGAGAGAATCAGAGATTAATGTGAGACTTTGTGAGAATTAACAGAGCTGTGTGCAGTATAAGAAGAGTAAATCTGATATGATAAAATTTCTTATTTAAGCTGACTTCTTTCATTTTTTTGGAATATAAACACGAAGTTGGCTGCATAAGATCAGGACACCTATTGCCTGGGGAAGGCAGACCAGATTTTATTGTCTTCATTTTAGGAGGTTTACATCCCGATCTGTCTTCACCAAGGCATGAAAAATGCTTGTGCCTTTTGTCTGACATACACATTACTGACTTTCATAACATTTTCATTATAAGTTGAGTTTGTTTTTCTAATTCACCTACCTTCTTTTTTTACATTAGAAGTGCAGCTGTTACATATATGAGCAGCTTCTATGGCACCAAGCTTAAAAACCTGGTTGCTTGCTATACAAGAATAGCGTAACAGCAAATAGTGCAATTCAATCAAAGCTGTGATAATCTGCAGTTCCACTGACAGATATCTGCACACAACTTCAATGTGACTTATGTGCAAAGATAATGAATTCTATAATGTAAATTTACACACGGGGGTCAAATAAGGAACTTCTTTGTATTTGACAGTACATTGGGTATTAGGTATTTGTCACAAAATAAATAATTCATCTCGCATAGCCACTTGCTATGTAAATGATAGTCTATGTATATTAAAGCATTTAGCACTTAGAATAAAATGGACAGCTGGGGCCAAATGAATATCTCTCAGGACACATTACCATTACAGTTCTCTCGTGAATTTTTAACTCTTTTCACTCCTGAGGGCTGTCATGAGGGCATTAATTGAATAAGGCACAGAGTTTGTTCTAATCTAAGCAGAGCTACAAAAAAGAGGAAAGTAATGTAAAGCAGTACATTTTCGGGTTATACTTTCTCCCATTTTTAATGTTGCTCAAATCCCTGGTATAATCTGAATCTGATTATATTCAGGAAAAAATAAAGGTTAAATAGTTTCCAAATATCAAGCAGATGACAATCAAAACATAGTTTAAAAATGTTTAATGTAGACTGGGATTTAGGCAGAATGTGAGGCCCAGATCTACCCCTAAATTCCACATGAATTTAGGACTCTCAGTGAACACATCCTCTCATTCCAGCCCTCTGACAGATTCCTCTCCTATTCACTTGCACCCAAAGTGAACTTTAAACCGAGCATGAGGATTCACACATCAAAGAGTGGCCGTGCCAGTGGATGGGTTAAGGGTATCTCTCCAGACCCTGTGGCGAGGGTAAATTGGAGTGCATGCTCTCCGTCCTACTCAGCATTGCAGAAATTCCCTGTGAAGATGAAAGAAGCAGAAGCTGTTTTAACTTTCTGTGCCCTGCTCCTGCAGTTAGAAACACCACGAGAATCAAATCATCTCTCACACTTGTAGCTGTGAATCCGAGGAAACCACTAAACTCAGTAGAGTTGCTTGAGACTTTAGCTTGGTTTAAACTCAGCACCTTCACTCCAGTGGAACTGCACTGATATAAATGGGACTTCTAGTATTCAATGGTTACTTTGAGCATGGTATAAACCAGACTGGACTTGATTTACTGATCGAGCTGTTAAACATATTTCAATTATCTTTTCCTCAGTGGTTTCAGGATCCTGATATGATACCCCTGCTAACAACCCCGGTGTCTCTAGGGCTAATTTAGCAGCCATAGATCACATTATACAGAACTATGATATAATATACCGAGAAGTAATTTAAAAAATAAAGTCTTAGCATCTGTGATCATCACTGTTGTATCTGCAAAATCTAAAATATGGTAAAATAAATTATACAGCTGAATAGTGAAGACAGATAAAAAAATTCTGATCTTTTGATCGTTGGCAAAAACGTGTCTGTTCCCAAGTTAAACTCCTAAACCCCAAGCCAGCATGAACTGTTATTTTTAATACTGCATACCAACATTTATTTCAACTTCAGTTTATGTTATAATGATACTAGTTATCATAAAATGAATTCTCTGCTGAATTCAGCTTTAACTTAAGGCGATAATATTATAAGAGTTACACCTATACGTATCCTGGATTTTCAGTATCCTGGTTCAGCAGAAAAATTGTTAGCATAACCAGTATTTGACCTCCACACATTCTCATCCAGTTTTGCAAAACAAAAGTGGAAGGTAGTGTTAGATTAGCAAAGACACCTAAATCTTTTTGTGTTTCTCTAAAGTAGTTCAGTGGTTGAGAAGTTAGAGGTTCGGCTATAAATGCAGAGAAAAATCTTTGTCCTTCTAACTCCTGGTCCTTTGAGCTTTCAAACATACATTAAAGACACCTGAGGCAGCTTACCGTGGTTTACAAATCCTTCCAGTATAGTGCAAACTTTGGGAAAATGGAGTTTGAACCTAAGGTAGCAATGCTGGGGTAATAATGGGCAGCACTGGGCTCTGTGCAGGAATCTGGACTTTGCTGTTCAGGTCAGGCAGAAACTAAGTGAGCTGTTTCTGGGGTTCTCTTTATTCTGCAGCTAACACAGGGTGGATGCAGTGCTCCACTGCACGGTCGATATGCCCTTAGGTTCCTGGCTGGTTTGCTTTATTCAGGGCTGTAAACAGTTTGCCACATTTGAAGTCAGAAAGGAAACCTGTTAGCGGCTGAGAGGGTAGAGAGTAAGGAGGAAGGGGGTTCTCTTTGGGGCTGGTTAGGGTCATCTAAACATAATTTATTTGATCATTTCAATATTAGAGCCTTCCTCACTGCTTTAAAAATATCTGTCTACAATCTGATAATGCCTCCACAGTCAGCAGTGTAGAAAGAAGACCTTAGACCTTTTCTGCAATAACTCTAGTCCTGGTGGATTCAAACTCTCATTGGTTTTGCTCTCAAAGTTACATTTGTAATATGGTGACAGCTGGCTCAGTGCTTTTTTATGTCATTAAAATCCAATGTCTTAGAAGAGTAAGTTTTGTGAAACCAAGGCAGCATTTCAAACACAGAAAACAAAAAGTGTGCTAAAATCTCAGTTGGAGGGTTTTGTCTGTGAGACAACCTTTCCTTCACAGCAATAATTGAAGGATACTAATATATGGCATGAAGTGGGCATGCTGCTGTCGTGCAAGGCAGTTTGGACCTCCAGCTGTGGAAGTTGGTAGAGAAGGCCAGGAATTTTTCAGTGTCACTAGTCCCACCTGAAATTGATGGTTTGTTGGAATCGATGGAGCACAAAGGGGATCACGGGTCCCCCTTTGAGACCACCAGCTGGGGCATACAAATGCAGTGCCCATTCCAGTGGCATATGGTTCACGCGCGATGCCCCTCCTTGCAGACGAGAGCTGTTTCTGGCTCTCCTCGTGGCATGGGAAGACACAAGGAACAGATCAAAACTGTGAATTGAGACCCTTGTCAGGAGCATCCTGACCACTGGGTTAGTGGAAGATTGGTCAAATGCTGATATCTCTCTCTGACTCTTCCCACGCCCCCCACCCACCTACCCCACCCCCCTCGTCCTGTGCTTCCTCAGCAGCAGAATGCACAACTTTTTTGCAGATGGAAAGCTGCATCATCTCACTCATGAGCTGCTATCTCCCCTACCTGCCTCCCTCTGAGATTGCCCTTTCTCCGTGTGTTCTTGTCATATTCTCAAGGTCAAAAAGTGTGGAAGAAACATAATGTTTTTCCAGGTGTTTCTCCTAAAATGTTTATTCTCTGAAGATGCCATTGTTAAAGACTGCATAATATTAGGAGTAGTTATACACAAAGGATGAGTATTTCATGCAGTATACTGAGTGTTCAAATCTATCTGTATTTCAACTTGGGATGGAGATATTGCTTGATGAAATAAAATTCTGAAATGAATAACTGGAAATTAATTTTAATCAATCAAAACTTTTCATTTTGATTAAATTAGTGTTGCAATTTGATTTTGAATTATCTCAAAACACAGCAGAATAATAATACATGTGATATTAGAATAGAAGTGTAGTCATTTCAAAGGAGAAACTAAAGTATCTTGTTCTAAGAATGTCAAAAAGCGTTTTTGGTTTTGCCAAAATAAAGCATCAACTGGATGCACATACCCCTACAAACTATTTCAATTTCAGACAAGCTGCATTTGCAAGTAGAAAATTCTTCCATCTTTTTTTTCGGACCAATGCTGAGCAGACGTTGCTTTCACAGAAAGAGGGAAGGAAACCAACATGCACAAAAAGTAAATACATGATTTCCATTTGTTCATTCGTGTGTACATTTTATCTCTTCCTGATCCAAAGACCACTGAAGTTGTTGGAGAGATTCTCTTGAACACTTACCATGCCTTTAATTTTTGAGCCAATGTTGAGACAAGCACAAAGCAGTTTATGAGTTTCCCTGTATCGCACTCCTTCCATGAACCTGCATGCTAATCCATGGGTTAGCAGTTCTGAGGTCTCTCTTGATGAACAATTAGTGCAGCAAACTGTGAGGTGTTTATTGTGATGTGCAAAACTTTGGTAAAAATATTCCCTAACCCATTTTACCTATGAAAGGCATTTGAGTTGTTGATCCCAAGAGCACACAGCACTAATCTGCTTCTCATATAATACACTCTTTTCCTTTCTTTCTCACTTTGATTACTTCTGAAGTCTAGTTTGTTATTGTTCATTATTTGTTACTGTTTTATTTGTTATTCATTTCTTAGTTTGCTCTTGTTATTTGTCTTTCTTCTTTGCTATTGCTTTATTTGTTTGCATTGTTTCAACAATATTTTGCCTTTTGCTATTATTTTCTTCATTAGTTGCAGTGAAATTTTATCTCTGCATATCATGTAGCTTGTTTTTATTTCATTATTTCCCATGTTTGTGTTACACAACCACCACTGCTCAGCCTCACAAAGTCTTCTAAAGGCAAATCTTATCAATACAGCACCACTGAACTCCACAGATAATGCTTTATTAAATGTTACACTGAAGCTGAAATCTTACACAGTAGGTAGCATAAAATCATTACCAGCTTGAATATTTTTAAGGATCAGATGATAATGATAAGAGCAATGTCCCAACAGGGGACTCGCCACTTATTACTGAATCCACAAGCCCCCTACAGGTGTGTTTTGGTGTCATTGAATGCCCACCCAAGGGTTATATGAAAGCCTGAAGCTAAGACACATAAATGGTTCTATAAAGGTCTTGTAACGCAGCGTAAGCTCTCTGTTTTTTAGGGACTTTATGTTATTAGTAAGAAGTTAATGGAAAGTAAAAATATTGCGTGGGAAATGTGTGCATAAAAGCCTTACTTTCTTTGTGGCTCTCTCCTGTAAAACTGCTCAGGAAATATTGTCCCACACCATCTTTTCTTTTTAAAAAGTGTATGTGAGCAATCTCTCATCCCTTTTTTATCTGTGGAATATTCAGATACGTAATATAAAAAGGATTTGTAAAACAAATATTGGTCCCCACACTCTGGATTTCTCTGGTCAGAGCAAATGCAATGTTATTCATTTCATAATCTGGCCTATATTTCAGATATGAAAGGCCAAAGTAAGCTAATATTTTCCTGAGCAAAACTATCAAGAAGACAAACACTATAAAAATGTTATATGGTCTTTCCTTCTCATTGTGTTAGTGTAGATCTTGGATCCTCAGATCCACAGTTTTAGAATCTTAAAGAACTGAGAAGATCTACCATTTCTTTAACAATATTGGGCATTTTCATGAACTGTGTAATGTCTTCTACCCAGACAGTCAAGATTTTAAAGCTGATTTATGTCTCTTTTTTGAATTATTAATAATGTTTTCAAAGGTCTGTGTTCTACTACAAGTCTGCATTTCCCTCTAAATCTCTTAGAAAATCTGTTCAGGAGTTATCTATTGGAAGAGTTGGGTGGCTTGGGGTTTTTTTGGGGGGTGGGGGGACAGGGGAGGTGTTTCCCCTCCTTTGGGTCTTTGCATGCACAGGTCAAGTCCAACAGCCTCCGCTCTAATCCGTGTTACAGGCCCATGGGCTTTGTGTGTTGTATCTCCTGTTCAGGGAAGGGATCCACACAGTGAATCTAATTTGTATAAAACAGCAAGGCTCCTCGCTGCCTGTCACTTCTACCATGGACAGACAAATGGCAAAGCCCTCAAGTCAAGGCTATACTACATCACCTAAAGAAGCAGAGACTGGATCCTAGCCCTAACTGAATTCTTATAAATCACAGTGGGACCATGCTTTCAGCCACTGCTCTACAGAAGTTGTTACGTACCAGGTATGGAAATTGCTCACAGAATGTACATTTGTACCACGCGACTGTATTGCACCATTCTGTAAACCTTATTTAACATAAGGGCCTTATTTCAGATACTTCGGACACTGTGAATTAGCGTGTGTGAGAAGACCAAATGTCTAAATTTGTGATATCTTTCCCCTCCAACACAAACAGATCACTTAAATTCTGCAGCAAGAAGCTTTATTGTCAGGTGTTTAACAGAAGCTTCCCCCTAGGTAACATTGCCTAAACAATGTAAAACTGCTTTTTATGGGATCCACAGGCAAATACACATTATAAAAGAATAGTGCTTAATAGATTTTCGCTGAGACTGAAGCCTAGAGAACTGTATTGATGCCTAACACAGTATTGCAGTGGGGCTCCACCAGTTTCAGATTACAGTTCTGTGACTATTTCTCTACATAGCTGCTTTTGTTTCTTATTCTCTAATGTTGAATTCTGCAGTTCTTGCCAGTGGTCAGATAATACCCATCCACATTGGTGTAAAACCAATGCGAAAAGGATTCTATTCCTTTCAACTAAAGAATTTTTTCTTTAAAAATATATACTCACATACGGCACATGCCTTAGAAAATTGAGAGGGGGAGTAGTAGATATAGGAACCCTTCTCTTTTCTTCCCATAGCATGAGGTAAATTGCACAATAAATCAATTTTTATGGATGCTGTTGACTTGCAACATTTGCTGCTTTTAAAAATTAATAGCTGAAATAATGAACATTCTCAAAAACTCTCTGAACAGCCAGCTTGATTAATTCCCTGAAATGAAAAGCAGTTGACAGGTGCAATATTCTCAACTGAAATTTTCTGTAGCCTGATCAGACTACAATCTAAACTTATTCCAGTAACACAAGTTTGCTTGCTTTGGTTTTAATTTTTGGGAAAATAAGTAAACTTAAGTCCTATACTGTGCTTTGCGTAGGCATGCATATACACACATCCATAAAATATTCCTTCCTGTAAAATTTAATAAAGTTTAATTTTTGTGTAAATATTATTTTGAATCTATAATAGCACTGCACAGTGCAAGTGTCATCACATCATATTAATTTTGCATTATTGTCAAACCGATAAGAAATTCCTGGGTATAAGGAAATGTGCACTGCATTTTGAACATTTTCCAGACAGTGGTCCACATCCCAGAGTGATGTAACCATGAATACCCCCTCTGAATGAAATGTAGCTACACAACTACACATCAGTATTCCCATTTATCCCCCTCTTTGTGGGTCTCATTATTCATGGTCCCTTAACATATGAGGAGGAAATAAATATGAGAAAGTGTTCACAATTTCTTTTTCTGACTTTTCTAGATCTGGAATTAAGTAATACTGATGTCTACAATGGGAAAAATTTGTGATATATTTCAGGTTAGGATAGCAAATAAGAAATTAATAATGTTTTGGTTAAGCATTAGGGTAATTTTGAAAAATGTACATAAAATTTAAAATGTCTGAAATTTGATGCCATTTTATGTTCTTTATTGCCCTGCTTTTTATTGGTGAGATATTGGTCTGAAATAATCAAGACAGATGCCTGAAGTCATGATTAATGACGCTACCTGAGATACGCACATGATCCAGGTGACCCCATCCTGTATTATAGGTGGATGGATATAAAAGCCTCACTTTCAATGAATAAAAGTCAGCGGCTGCGCAGTCATATACATTCTTTCCTACATACAGATCCTTTAATATCCACATTTGTGAAGAACTTTCACATGAAAAATAAGCAAAAGCCGGTTTCAGTCTAAATGTAATAAATTTGATGGTCTTTCTTATTGTTCATGACGTTAAGGTCCATGGTCACTCTCTTTCCACCTACAGAAGTTTTTCCTCCATTATTCAGAAGTCTTCTCTGCTAACTGATGATTTTGTCATTGCTGTGAGAGGAAACTGTGGAGGCAACTGTGTTCCATGTCCTGTTCAGGCATTCAAGTGAATAAAGCTATATATGAATGTGTGAGTCAGACTGTTTGAAGGAAACCTTGGTGAAAATCTCAGTAGGCAGATGGGGACATCATCTATGTTGCTGTTGAAGTCTTCCAAGATAATAAATATTACTGTCTTGATAATCATATTAGATAACTTCTCTATCAGCAGCTCTTGCAACTGTTAAGTGTCCGGGGGGTTATAGATTAACAAGATGTCAGGGCTAGTCTTTCCTGTAGTCTTACCAAATAAAGAGAAATGCTCAAGGGAGTCTGCTTCAGCTGAATTCATTAAATTTCTCAAATATGCAGTGGAATTACAGAGAGTTAGTTAATAAAACAATGCAATCTGTTTGTCAGATATGTCAAAAAAAACCCCTCATTTACAAAAAGTAAGCATTTCCACTGCAACATGCAGACCATTTTTAGGATAAGACTTCCAAATGCATATACAATCCATGAAAATAAGGTATCAGAGGACAGATGAACATGTAGCAGGGCAAGAAGAGCTTAGAAATACAATTCTGGAGAAAAATCCTAAGCTTATCAGGAATAAAATATTAAGTCTGAAGGATTACCAATTTCTCAGAGACATCCTGCTTACAAACAGCAAAAAGTGTCAGAGTGTGAAGTGCTTTTCAATGTTTCTTGCCTAGACTGAAGAAAGACATAGCTTCTATCACCCATCGTAACTTGCCCTCAAATGTAAACTAATTAGAATAGTAGAGACTGACCCCATAGTACACAGCTGGTTTCATCCTCATCTCAGGAACCTCTGCAGTCATGACTGTTCTCTTTTACATCTCCCTTGTGTTTGAGTAACATAGCTGAAACTTAGCCTGATGCCATGTGTACATACATAAAAGCTGTGTAATCACTTCATCTTAAGTACACTGAATCTGTATTAATTATGTGCATTTACTACCCAGAATTAGTCTGAGTATTTCCTTAGGTTATGAAACATTGATTTTCATGGTCCTGAGTGTGTGTGTTGGGGAGGAGGTGTGTGTGAGGAATTGAGATCTCAAAATCAGACCAAAAGGCAAAGCACTGAAAGCAGCATTGTATAAATTAACGTACATCAGCAGCAGTGCCAGGAAAACATGTCACTGAACAGAATAATAGCGCATCACAAGTAAAATAACAATGCCAATAGGATGGTAGGAGGCCAGAGTCAAACAAAAGACACCTACTTATTCACAATTCAATCTTAAACTTTTGTTCCCTGACTCAGAATAAGCCCACTTTCATCCGTAAAATGTTAACTCCAGATTTATTGAAAACTCAAGATGGATGGCTCTTCATCTTCTTATGATTAATTATGGGCAGATCTGAGCACCAGGAATCTGCTCCAACAAGCTGCTTAGGCCATGAGAAAAGAGAATATACCCAGAAATACCCAGCTGCCAGCTTCACTGGAGTCATTTACTACAGGGAACCAACTTAAGGCAAAACAACATGAGGATGGAAGCAACATTAAGGAGGCTGAAAGACTGTCTGTTTCACATCTTAATTGCCTGAGCTATTAAACAAACACATCTGGTGTTGACGTCCCTTGAATACTGTACTTTTTATGTATCACATATGCCTCTGTGTTAATGCTTTTATGAACCGCTCACTTTGGGCTTGCAGTTAGGCTGCTAGTTGTTGGGGTTTTTTAAATCTTCTAGTGCAAAACTTATTTATCTATTTGGTGATTTCATTTTATTTGTCTTCATCCTCAGCCTTTTGGGTTTTACATATTGCATTGTCTGTCCTTTCATCTTCCACCACATCTCCTTCCCCCGCTTGTTTCAGAGAAATCAGCAAAATTAAATAAAGGAAAATTCCACTTCTGGCAGGCATAAGTTTGTTAGAGTGAGTTAAAGGAGACAAGTTTGCAAAATTTCATTATGGAGCCAAGTAATTGTTAAAAGAGATGCTGCTTCTTATTTGTTCAATAACGCTTTTATACATTTCGAGCTTTATGAAGGATTGATCTGATAAAAATATCCTTGGATGACTGTGACCTTGACTTGCTTTATTCTGGAGGAATTTGCTGGGTCTAACCTAAAAAGAAATCGAAATGGAGACTATGGAGGGTTTGTAGTTGAAAGGGGATAAATTTGTGCAGACATGCAGAATAAGCATTATTGATATATTTGTCTCTAAGTGTTACAGGCTACAAAAGGCTTTTCCACTTGACTTCCTGAAAATTTCCTGTGTTCCTTAACCTTTAAAGATTTAAAGCAAGTATAAAAATTACACGTACCATATAGAAGCTGAGATTGATAATTACCTAGTGGTCAAGGATAATGTAAAGGCACAGTCCTATGTTGTTATCTGATAACGTAAAAGTGTTAAAAGCAGAAGGTATTTTGGCTAATAGAACTAAAAGTTCCCTCTCACTCTGCGTGAAATAACCCCTAAGGAACTGCAGTTCCGTCAAGAATGGGCTAGCTGTTTATTCCATATGAATGGGAAACATTTCTTGTTTTCCCATAAAAATATGGTGTATTATCCTGACTGTCCAAATTGCATCTGCTCCATAGGCTAAAATGGGTAGAGAGCAGACTGCCTCTTCCTCTTTGTACACACCAATGATGCTTTGTCAACAATATAGCCTGCAAATTTTTCTCTGAAATACAGACTGTTCACCTGGGAAAATGTGTCTGTATATAACATATATGAATCTTTTGTTCCACTTTACAGTGATACAGATAAAACGGTTACTCAAGATCCTTGAAAATCAACATTATATGTGCCTGCACTCGAAACATATTTCTTGTAAATTTTTTAGTGGGTTTATTTAGTTATTTTTCCTTCTGCAAAGTAGCTATAAAAGCAACATACATAAGAAAGTTATTGTAGCTGTGAGGTTTTGTGGGTTTTTTTTCCAAAACATTTCTAATATGGTTAAACTATGAATTATTTAGTATGGAATTAATCATCACATTCAGACTCGTAATCTATATTTTGGTATACTGAGCTTTCAGAGTGGAATTATTTACCTCAACTACCATTTGAGCTTTCCTGCCCTTTACTATACAGTGACAATGTTTGCAACAGTCATGGTTTGATTGTATTTGTATCTATGAAAAGTAGATTTTAGTCTTGTTTAAATGGAAAACAAAGTTCAGATAGCAATGAATATAATTTACACTGCTGGGTTCATTCTATCATATTCATTCATTCAGTGGCATTTGGTAATATTTGCATCATGCATGATGGGGTTATGTCAGTGCTGATGAGAAGCAAAAGCAAATATTTAGTCCTTTATTAGTTTGAAAGCCAACACAGAGAATAAAAATCTAAGTCTAAATTTCCAGAATTATTCTATAACAAGGTAATTTTCCAGTTATCTCTGTCCCCAAGGTTCCCAAGGAGAGTGCCTGAGCATGATTGTACTTCTTGTTTACAGAAAGGAGCCAGCAAAAAATAAGATAAAATGGTTATCGTAACAAAAATTAGCTGTTATTATATCACTAGAGTTTTTGCCTGTACAAACACAGCAGGCTAACAGAATCTGTAATGTCAGTTACCTGCAAACTCTTTTCAGCACCTGGAGATATGAAAGTGCATGGGATTAGCAGCTATGGGGTTTTTTTTTCTCCTATAAGCACCAGCTTTAATGACCTCAGAGTCTTTGATGCCAAATTAAAAGAATTATCTAAAAATACACGATTTGAATTTGAATGCTCATTCCTGTGTTTTGGCACCATCTTCAGAGGACATCAGTTCGACAAGGCTTGCTGTAAACTGCATCTGTCTTCGAATCAGTGTCATTATTTATGGTTTTCCTCCTAAAATCTACACAACTGATGAAAAATGTCCTCAATGTTTACAAAATTAATGTACCCCAACCGCTTACAAACTTCTCTGCAACAGGTATTCTGAAGGCTATCAAAAAGATATCCAATTCTTACTTTGTACTAATTTTCATTTGTTGAAAGAATTGAGAAAAATATTGAATTGTTGAAGTGAAAGTAAAGAGTGAGATGAGCAACAGGAATAATTCTGGCCATTATATCTTGCCTAATTAAGGACCAATAGATAACACTCACTCAGTCAATTCCAGTGGCAGCAGGGTAGCCTTTCTGTATGAGAAAGGATTTAGTTCAGATTAATTATATACCATAGTCAACAAAACTCATAGAAAATATTGCTGATACACAGTATTTTCAGATAATTAGCAATGTGTTTGTGAGGAGTCCAAAATTTATGTAATATAATGTAATGTGTGTAAATTGTAACAATAACTGAACTGAAAGGAAAAAATAACATAGAATAGCATATTCCAATAATATCTTCTATCAGCTCCCAGCGGTACACGCACAGATGAAATGCAGTCACAGCAAACACAAGAGGACTGACAAACTCAGGAAGCAACATAGTTCATCACTTAGTCTGTGATAGGATCAAAATCTCATCTAGCCTGTTTTCAGGATCTTCCTGTGAGCAGGATTTCTACCTTCTGCATAAAACCCAGCGCGTGGGAGATCACTTACATACAGAAACAGGTCACTTCTGTCATTACCACTTTCAATATATCTGAAGTCATCTTTCTCCTCTGCACAGAGACGCGATCTTTTCTTTCAACCATTTCTCAGAGAATGCATTTTCTGAGTCTGCTCATTTCTGATATTTTTTTAAGAGCTTCTGTTTTATGAATATAGTTCTCTTAAAATGTAGTGCCCCAAAATAGAACAGAAAATAGAAAATTACCTCCCACGTATTATATACTACACTTTGGTAAATAAATACCTACAGGAAGTTTACTTATTTTTACATAACATCAACTGCCTATGTACTTCATAAGACTGTACATTTTATGCAGGGTAGTTTTGTAAGTTTTCAATAGAGATACGGCTCTTCAGTGCAGTACCTCAAACTGGTCTTCAGTTAATTTGCTTTGATATACTTTGGATGGTTCTCTTTTCATTAGGACCACATCCAATTTCATTTCCATCCTTTAAAGTCCCTACTTTACAAAACGTTCATCCAAATGCAATCATTTGTCATCCACAAAGAAATAGATTTCCTACTTTGCTGACCTACTTTGTAAACAAAAATACTGTATGGTATCGCATTGGAATAGCCTCCTACAAATAAGATTCTCTACTACTTCAGTAACAAACCATTAACATAACCTTTTCTTACTAATTCCTCCTGGACTACATTTTCTTTCTTTCAGTATTAGAATATTTTGACCATGTGAAAAATCTTGCTAATATATTACATATGTCTCCACCCTATGTTTCAAGGTTGCCCTGATCAGGAATGAATGTGGTGGGGTTTGAGCACATTTGTTCCTAGCAAAATCAGCTCTGCCTTCTCTGGGCTTTCATAAAATGGTTGTTTCAAAACATGTTACCATATCCTTGTAGGTGGCAGAGTTAGGCTGGCTTGCCTGTAGCTCAGCTTGTTTCCTTTCCGTCTTATTTCCCACCTCACCCCATCCCCCATTTTTTAATATATAGTACTGTATTTGCCCTTCTCCAGTCTTGTAGGACTCTGCTTGTCCTCCTAGAGTTTTTGAACATCATTACTAATGGTTCAAAGACAGTTCTGGCTTAGTTAATTTCATCAGATCCTGACAACTTGGCTACATCTAAGTTATTTAATATTCTTTAACCTGTCCTTTCTGTGTTCTGACCTATTCCCCTACCTTTTGATAAAATTAATTGTGTTAAAAATTAACTGTTAAAATGTAGTATGCAAAAATCACCTCTGCTTACCTGCAAACACTGTGTGAAGAAAAGCTAAGCTTTGAAAAACTGGTGTTTTAAGCTAATTTAATTCAACAAAAAGGTCATACTGACAGCTGCAACAACTGAAAACCAATCCCAATAATGACACAGATAATGCAAGCTTCCTCACACTTCCCTATCCACCCATTATTTCAATGTACAATGAGAGGATGAGGTTAAAAGGGCCACTCAGTCCCATAGGCCTGTAAGATCTTTGATTTCTCCAAAACATTGCCAAAGTGCACTATAAGATTTATTGCCTTTTGCAGCATGGACAGTCGGTTCTGAAAAATTGTTTTAATATCATCTATTTATTTGATATTTGCTTCCCAAAGTAGTGACAAATGTTAACTGCCACCAAGGGCTGTGTGTAAAATGGTACTTTGGATATAAAAACCATTTTAGGACAATGAGTAATTTGACAGGAATATATTAATTTTCTCTATCATCTTCTTACAAAAAGCCCCCAAAATAAATGCCATCGTGTTGCTTCTCTGCCTCTCTTCTTTCTGTTGATCATGTGGCCTCTGGTGTCAGGCTTTATGGTATCATGCAGCTGGGGAGAGCCAGCACGATTCTCCCTTTCAGTATAGTCCTTTACGTAAGTTATTGCTTTGGTGTTAAAGCAGGAGCATCATGGCTCTAATGAACTCAGCAGCACACTGTGACCTAACCCCAAACTTATGTCAGTGAATATATATTCAGAGGTTTTTCTGTTAAGCCCTGCTGTTAAAAGTTAATCTTCACTGTTAGAGGCTCAACCACCATATAATAGATATTTGTCCTTGTAGTTTACTCTGACAAACTAATCAACTGCATCGGAAGTGGGTGCTGGACAGTACACAACACAATCTGTTATTTTTGGGGTAAGAAAACACTCAATGCACCCTTTCATCTAGTTCTTCTATGGGGAGGGTGAGGCTCTGGTAAACTTAATGGGATCTGTACTTTATCTTTGTAGGTCATCTTCAATTTATCACTACCAAATCAATTCTTTTGGGAACACCATCATTAACCTCCACTAGGTCAGGCACATCCGTCAAGTCCTCAATTCGTTTATCATTATTATCAGGGAAGTCATCACTCTTCAGACCACTGTGACTATTAATTTCCTACACATTAGGACATAAAACCTATATTATCCATAAAACTCAGAAGTGCTGCAACATCCACAGATCTACATGGAGTAAAGTGAGTAGCTTGTGACTTTGCATTGTTTTGAAATATTATCTGTGGTAATATGTTTAGTATGGCCAGACAATGAATCTGCAGTAGATAAATGCCAAACTTCCTTTGAATAAGAACACTAGCTTCACTTCTGTGTTCTTAACTCTTCCCTTTACAGAACCTTTTAATGAAATTTCATGCATTTGAAAGACATGATGAGCAACTTATTCAGCAACCATGTCATCTATTCTTCACTTAGTGAGTGCCAGTAACTCCTTTTAATGTCAGTGAATATTATGTGCATGCATTTATAATAGAATGTACTCCCACAGTACAGATTAAAGGATTTCATAGAAACTGCAAGTCTATATATTCATTTTCAAAAATTAATATTCCTTAAGATAGGAAAAAGACCTTCAACAGCCTGGGCATCAACAGATAGTGGCATCAGAATAAACAGCCAAAAAAAAAAAAAACACCTTAAAAAAAGTAAAAAGGTTATAATCTTTTAACTAAATTGCTTAATCTAATTCCTTCTACATTTCAGCATTTACATTAATTTATTTTCAAACAATGAACTCTTAAAGTGGTCGCTATTTAAAGGTCAAGAGTTACCATGTCATACAATGTCACACCACTGTAATTTGCTAGCTTAGACGTTGCAGATATAATGGGGTCCCAGTTTAGTATTAGATGCAAATAATGACTATAAACTACAGATGAGCACAAAGCACTCAAAAATAAATAAAGACTAGGCTATTCATGATTGGAACCACATAGATCCAGTCATTTAATTCATCGATTTCCCTGCAATGGTTTGAGCCTATCTCTGCGCTCCTTCCCCTGGGGATGCGTTGTACTCTCTGCCCCATTACCCAGTTTGGTGTTAGCTTAAGAAAGGTTAATTCCCAAGAGGTGAAGGAGGAGGGTTTCTCCAATACTGTATATCTGGGAAGGCACAAGCTGCTGAGACCCGAATCAAGAAAGCAGAGCCCAGGAATGTGAGAAGGTGTCCCAGGCAGGCATAGAGAAGGGCCAGAAAGGTTTGAGTTGGACATCATCTGGGAGAGAGCGGGACATACAATAACCTGGGGGGCTGCTGCTCAGGACACCAGTAAGAGTTTCTCCTGTGGAGAGGATGTTCTGATCAAGCTGTGCACCTAACTAGATTACTATTGTCTTCATGACAGTGGCCAGTGTCGAGCATTTAAGGAGAAAGAAATACAAACCTTTTCTAGTGGAAAAGTTAATGTGTTCACAACTCTTTCTATTATGCTGTATTTAGGGTGGGAGAGGGAAGCAGTTATGTGGAAACTGAAACTGAAAAAAGAAAGGATTCATTATATTAATTCAGGGACTTATTCAGGACTTATCCGTTAGCCCCAAGTGGACTAAAAAAAAAAGACAGGTGGCCAACGTGACTGAGAGATACTGTCTTTTCCTGACTTGTTCCCGTGCTCAACTGACAGGACATAGCCAGGTGTACTCCAGCAGAGGTATTAAAGACTGAATGAAAAAGGAACATGCTCCCTCAGAGCAGCACTGCGTGCTAAAAGAAGCCAGTTTCAGTGGACTTGAAGACCATGGGGACTTCTCTTTCCCAGACTGTTAGCTGCTCTGCCCCATTTCCCGGTCCCGCCAGTGGCAAGGCTGAGTGCACATTCCAAAGATACAAATACACGTGCACAGAATGCAAATGTGGCCGGCCACACAACACCACAAGTACTGGAGCAAGGCCTTTACTGGCACCCCCATCAACACAAGCAGCACTTACGTAATGGAGAGCACCACCAACAGCCCCATCTTGCTTCTCTTTTCCAGACAATGGAGATTAAAGCTCACAAGGGCAACAAGCTTGCTTCACGAGCTTGCTGTCATTTCTGGATGATCTATATATATATTTGCATGGACTCGACATCCACCCAGAATCCATTTCTGGCTCCTAAGATCTCACAGCTTAGGTTTTACAGAAGCTGATCTTCTACTCTCAGGCTAGTCCGGCTTGTTAAAGTTCACTAGCAAATATACCCCCCACACACAGCTGGTCTCCTCTATCCCCTCTCCTGCCCATTTTCCCACACTTGTTCCTCCCTGATCCACCCCAACAGCATCCCCCTCCCCCTTTCCCCAGCATTTGGCCCTTCCCTTGAGCACACTGTAACAAGTTTATTGCCCCCTTACAGCCTCCTTCTAACACCTCATAATATATTCCACACAACCCTTCAAGCCCTCAAATACCACATACGTTTGCTCCTTCCGGTAAGACTCAGCACAATCTTGCTTCCGCTTTTTCTCATCAGTTACAAAGTTCTGGCCAAACACTGCCCGGTGATACCGGGGTGGTTCTTTCAATGGCCGATCAGCCTGTGATCTAAACCCCCCTGTTATTGTTTCCATTATCTGCCATTGTTCAGGTTTGCATTTCTGAGTGTTTAATTTACTTCTTTTCCTGTCTTTTCTCTTTGGCTCTTAAGCTGAATAGCCATTAATCAGATGTCAGTAACAGACCAGGTATTCTTGAATTCCACTTACCCTCACACTAAGGTCTTCAAACCTGTCGACAGGTGAGGGCACGGCGTGCAGCTGTAGTCTCCAGAAGGTTTCAGTAACACCTGCCTAGCGAGGTGGCTGTGGTACTAGTTTATCAGAGCAATCCTTAGGGTAGGATTTTCATTTATTTCCATGCAAGACACTTCGTACCTGGACACACTGAATATAATTCTAGGCTAAGACTGGAAAAGGACATTTCTTGTGTTCTGGTAAGGTTTGCACAGTAAATGATCTACAGGCGAGGACACAGCTGTCAATATAGCCCACTGTGTAGTTGTTAAGAATACACCATAACTCTCCACAGCTGAGATGTTGGTACACAGAACAGCTGTAGCTGGTTGTCCTGGTTTCAGCTGGGATGGAGCTAATTATCTTCTCAGGAGCTGGTGGGGTGCTGCATTTTGGCTTTGATGTGAGACTTGTCAGTTCCTTGGGCCTTGCTAGCAAAAAGGCTGAAGGGGCACAAGGAATGGGGAGGGGACACAGCCAGGACAGCTGACCCGAACTAGTGAAGGAGGTATTCCATACCATGGGACGTCATGCCTGGTATATATACCTGGGGGGCTGGCCAGGGGAGGCAGGTCATTGCTCGGGACTGGGCTGGGCATCGTTTGGTGGGCGGTGAGCAGTTACGCTTTGGGCCACGTGTTCACTTCTTCCTTTCCCTCTGGATATTATTCTTTCCCTCCCTCTTTTCATTATAACTGTTATTGTCATAATTGTTATTATTGTTCTTTCATTTTTATTCTCTTTGAATTATTAAATTGTTCTTATCTCAAGCCTTGAATTTTACATTCCTTTCTGATTCTCCTCCCCACCCCTCTGGCTGAAGGGGGGTGAGCGAGTGGCTGTGTGGTGCTTGGCTGTTGGCTGGGGTTAAACCACGACATGGGTTTTCTAGAAAGTATCAATGAGATGTCTGATGTTGCAGTTACTACTTCAGTAGATCCATAATGGTAAATAGATAACCGAGCAAAGATAAAGGAAAAAAGTCTGTGTGAAAGACTATTCTGTGTCCAATTTCATGAGGTTCCCACATTGCCTCCCTAGGTGACTACTCACATTTCTGTATCCCTGTTTCAGCAGAAAACATAGAGCAACACAAAGATTAATAGTTCACAGATAGTTTCTTTGTTTCCTTCACCTTACACAACTGTGAAGCACCTAATCAGTTTCTAACTTCTTGCTTCTTTTCTCAGCCCCTGTACTAGTAGTTCACTTATTGGCAGTGACTCTTATTCTGCTGCCTACCACGGCCTGTGCTATTTCAAATATCTCTCCCCCGCCCTCCTTTCTCTCACTCCTGGTTATTTCTTGTTCTTTTCTTTTTGGGAAAGCTGACTTGTCTAAGAGGACCCGTTTCAATTTTATTGAAATAAATATAAGCTACATGAAAAATAAGAAAAAAATATTTTATTTAGGAACATTTTAAAAGAAAGAATCCCTTTCCAGATCATGTGTTTATTTTTTGTGTCATTTTCCATTGCCTTAAAATATACTGTTCAATAGTCACAAGCTTCAGTTGAAATACTTTTGGCTTCTTAAAAAACAATCCATAATGGTTTACTTGAAATTAATTTGAAGAGG
>JAVJGI010000062.1:3901531-3965941 GCA_035590275.1 Ibycter americanus
GAGTGAGCGAGTGGCTGCGTGGTGCTTGGTTGCCGGCCGGGGTTAAACCAGCACATCTTTCCAGGGTTAAACCAGCACAAACACACAGCCTCCAAAGGAAGTTGAATGCAGCAGGGCACCCTGATGTTCCTATCATTCTTAGACAGGTTCTTTGCTGAATTTCTTTCCTGCTAAGGAAGAGAGCCAGTTTAAACTAATCTAAGCATTTGAATTAGCAGTAGAGTTAATGGCTTTTTGTATTAGTAGTATTTTAATGGCAGCATCCTGTATCTTATCGTGAAGATTATTTTGTGATTTATCTTTAGATTCCTATAATTCCAGAATTACTCTTTTCACTTGACTGAAAAGCTGCAGATCTGTTTTCATCTAACTGCCAATAAAACATTTAAAATCTGAAAAGATAAATATAGCTTGCTTTCTTCTAATTTACACACCGGGAATCAATCAAACAAAGGCCAGGTGCTTCTTGTGTTGACCAAGAAAAAAGAGATTCATTTTCTGCATGCGTATGTGGGATTGGGGATCTGGGGGTGAGTTTAACGGGAATTTTTCACATCATTAGTCAATAATATGCACTTTTGCCTTTAGGGACCTTGGGAAAAAATTAAATCAAAGGAATTATTTCATTTAGAAAAGCACCTGCTGTGCAAAAAATAATTTTCATCAAAAATTTAATAATGCAGTACGTAAGCATTGCAGTACTATTGGCATGATACATTATGATGGCTCCAGAGGCTCATGCATTGGTTATAGCTTGTCGCGTCAGAATTGTTCATGCTAGGAAACACCTATGGAGGCTTCAACATGAAAGCAAAAGAGCTGTGGGGCTCGGGGGATTGTTAATGGGTTATAATACTTCTGCCGTCCATACTGTGATTATAAACCAGCCCAAGGTGATAACCACAAAAAGATGTTGCCACCTACTGACTGCTTAATAGGGTGCATGGAAAGACTTTGGTCTTCCCAGAGCAGCTCCAGCTGTGTGGTCACCTCTGTAGCAGCCAGGAACCAGAGCATCCACTGCCACCTTCAGCTGTGTCAGAAAGACCAAGATCTGCATTGCAGTCTGTGGTCACCCCAGAAATGCAGCAGCAGGCTGTTAGGATGTCCATGCTACGGCTGCTTGGGCGGACCACCCCACTGTCACCCCAGAGACAAAAATTTCCCCATTTATCTTTCTAAATGTTGACCAGCACTCATGTCAGAAAGGAAAGAAGGGAGGAGTAAATCAGTGTAGTGGAAACAAAGACATCACATTTGAGGTTTGCTATGAACAGTAAATCAAGAAGTGCCAGGACACAGTTCCAGGCACCATGACTCAGTTATCTATACAGTTAAATTGCTAGAACAGACCCTGGCGTACTTTTGGCTGGCAGCCAAAAGGCAAGCAAGGAACTTTCTTTCACTAGGCACCATTTAGGAGATAGTATGATCCAGAGCCCACAGAATTTTGGATATAAAGACTTGATTTTAGGTTCTGAGGGAGTATTTATTGATACCGACACATTCAACCTGTTCCTTTTGGTGTAAGGGCAAGAATACGCCATGGTACTCTCTAACCTTGTAGGACAGCAATACTCTTCAAATCCCCATAGATATTAGCAGTGACATAATCAATACCTGCAGCAAGTTAGTGTAAATGTCTTTACATTCCATTATGTCCATCATACCTAATGTTATACAGACTAAATATTTCAAACATGTTTAAGTGATAATAAGAATTCTGAAGGTGTTTGGGTGCTTTTCTGGGTAAGAAGTATGTGTTGCAAAAGCTTTCAAAATATCAATACAAGCTAAGCTTTGTTTTAAAAAAAAAGTCAGAGAAAGACTTGCTCACATTTCATGGGACATTTTTCACTTTTTCTGAATGTTTCTTTTATACACATGCTCACGTAAAATAAATTTCAAAAGCGTATTTGTTATGA
The DNA here is from genome assembly GCA_035590275.1 of Ibycter americanus. NCBI lineage: Eukaryota > Metazoa > Chordata > Aves > Falconiformes > Falconidae > Ibycter > Ibycter americanus. Next base: position 3,903,457 of record JAVJGI010000062.1, read on the forward strand.
AACTGAAAGGTTAATTCTTCATGAATTTCCACAGAGGAAAGCCTGCATACTTATCTCACACAAAGATAGATATGTAGGACCTCATTCTTAAACCATCTTCCAGGGAGTAGAACAGATGAATACAGAGAGTTAAAAAAGAGCAGGAGGAAAAGAAAAACTGGAGAAAAAAAACCAAAACCACAGAGAACAAATATGTGTTTATGGATACCTCACAGGGTTGTAATGTGAGGAAAAAAATGAAGCTATAATCTTAAATTGCATGATTCACTGCACATCACCACCCTGTTTCTGACAAATAGTACCTAAGTGTTCATGGAGTATGATTTCAGTTGCTACAGTTCTCTGGGAGATTTTTGTTTGTTACTCTTTTTAAAATAACTCTAAGAGAAAATGAAATGAATTGAGGAGAAAAGAGTTCATTTGTGCTGACACTACCTACCTAAAAACATTCAGCTCTGAATATCCAAAATGAATTGAATTTGAATACTATTTGTATAGGTACTGGGCTAGCTAAATAGTGAGAACATGGTGAAATTACCAGGCATGTGCCTTTGCTCACTTCAGGAATTGAAGCTTAGTCAGTGTGACTAATTAAGACCTCAGTGCTTTGCATACACTATATAATGGAATTTTCCTTCCAACTACAACTTGAAAATAAACATTACCTCCATGATAGTAATCTCATCTTTAGTTTGGAAAGAAGCATAGAAACACTGGTTTGTGATGTAAAACCTTGTAGTCTACAGAGAAGTAGACGTTATCAGAGACAAATTTATCTTAAATTGGGGTGACCTTAAATGCATGTTGAACTGTATTCTGGAGGTGTCTATCTGTCTCCATTCCATCACAGAAACAGAAAAACCTACGGTTATATTCACTTGCCTGATGTAGACATCTAGAGCTCAAATCAACTGCTCGCTCACATCTAGTATCTAGTGCAATTGCTCTACAAGTGTCCTATTTGCTCCAGTCTCTGCTCCTCAGGAAGGGCACAGATGTGCCACAGGTCCTATATTGTATGTGACAACCCTGAAAAGACATCCTAGATATCCAAAGACATTTTCAGAAGACACTAGAGGTCTGTGTGTAAGCAAAGACCTGCTCAATTCAGCTGATCAAATGGCTGTTTGCTTTAGGATGAGCTGAATAGCTTTTTGGATCTACTGACTGAGTTGATTATCGACTGACTTCACTACTCTAAATGTAGACTTTAATCTCCTCAGGCTGAGAAAGCATTTGAACTTAGTGCTTTTTTCTTCCTTTGTATTCATTCCAACCTCTTAGATAAAGCAACCAGCAGCCCTTTCACCTCCTCAGGCTACCATGTTTACATGGAAACATGAAGGTCTGCTAAGTGCTTTGGAAGTGCAGTTATATGTGCCCATGCTCTTGGAATGGCTCCAGCTCCTCAGCGCTGGATGCGCTGAGGGACATCTCAGGCTATCACAATCAGGGTATCAGAGACTGCAGACAGAAATATATGCATGCTCAATGTTTCTCATGGGCCAGCTCCCCAGGTCAGTATGCAGATCTTTGAGCCACTATTCTAAACCACCTAATTCTTCTCTCAAACTCTACAGCAAGCCTAAGAGCCTAGCTCTGGGCTTTGGGTTCCTTTCTAGGACACTGGCACCCTGAATGCCTTGTAGGTACCTCACTTCCAGATTAGAAGAGGCAGCTTCCCAATTTATTTCTTTTTAACTGCAGAGGACTGTAGAAAATAAGCATTAACTCTTCTTGCAAAAATTTATTTTTACAATTTTTTACAAAATACATAATTGCAGTATTAAACGTGGGGGGGTGTGTGTGTGACAATAATTTACAATCACTGGAATAAAGGATCAATTTCTGCAAAAACAAACAAACAAACAAAGTTACGCAACTCTTGATCTGTAACTAGCACATATTCCTAAATGCATGTCTGATTATGACTTTAGTTGCCACAGTATCCTTTCCATGCTTTCACCAACGTGAAACATTTTTTCACCTCGAGTACTAAGTAGACTTTAAAGAAATTATGTGGGGCTGATACATTGTTGAAAGGGGATATAGTGATGCACTGGATCATCTGAAATATTTAGCTAGATAAAGAACATGAAATTCTCAAGAATGATTTAACTTTCCCTTGGTTTTTTCACAGATTTCTGTTTACATTTTCAAGTGCAGAAGCACCGCAGAAAGAAACTGTTTAATAAAGATGGTACTGGAAATGATCTAACTCCTGATGAAATCTGAAGAGGTAAGGTCTCCAGAACAAGACAGATTCAGCAATGGATGGCAAGAAAGGAATTTTTATTTCTCTTCTTTTGATTCTGAAGTGGCTGCAAATGGATTGCTTGCCTCATTATGCACAGAAAATAGTTCTGTTTTTTAATTAGCAATATATTTCCCTATTACTCCTTCATTCAGTGAATAACTAGAAAAGTGATCAAAAGTTACTAGAACAAACATATTAGTGAAGTATCCTGTGATTTCACATAGTTCATCATATAATAATAATAATAATAATCATAATCATCATCATCATCAGGTTTTCTTTACTCTTTTTTTTAAAGCAGTTCAAACTTCAAGCTTTGCTACATTTTGTAATTTTTTGTTAGTCAGGATGATCTGACAGATATGTATACTCTCTGTTGTACATACTGATGCATCTATTCTGATATATATGCTACAGCTCTATAAGAATCACACCTCTCCTGACATGATTTGCTGCCTTTGCAACAGAGTCTTTGCATCTGTGTGTATCATGATACACAAAATGTTAACAGCTCATCCAGCTGACATGGTGCAGCTCACATCCATACAGCCAAATGCTTCAAACTTCCCAAGAGGTGCTGGCCATGTCCAACTTGCTTACTAAGAACAACCCTGGCCCGTGGTTAATCCCCAGTAGCCAATTGCTTAATACTATGGATGTTTTAATCCCAAGACCCAGGTACCAGGCCCTGGTACTGTTTAATTTACTGGGACAGCCATACCCAGAGGAGTGGTGGGAACTGGAATGAGAGGTGCCTTGCTGCAGCAGACAGTGGTCCACAAGCCCAGTATTACTTCTCCACCAGTGACAGCAGGAGTTGTTATTGCAGGGGAGTGCAAAGCCTTGGCCATTTTCTATACCCTAAATCCCTCATATTCTCCAACATCCACAATTGTTTTATTAGCTTTTATTGCCATTTTTAATCAGCTTCTAGGCTGTAGACGTCTTCCTTTTCAGAACACTTCTTTCCATTGCTATGTTGGTTTGTTTTGGTTCTATTGATTGCCTCATTTTTATGTAGTTCCCTGTCCTCAATATTCAAGAATCATGTCAATATTTGTGTGCTAGATTTATTTGACACACTCTTTTTCTATGACAATGTTGAATCAAATTGCTTTGTGATCATTACTACAGAGCAGCTCTCCCATTTACTCTTCTTGAATTGGGTCCTGTGCCTCAAGGTACAGAACAACACCTTTTCTTGTGGGCTCTGAATCAGGATATTCCAGGAATCAGTAATTTCTTGCATTTAGTAACTTAATCTCTGCATCTTGTCCTGTCCTGATGAGGCATTGATCCTGTCAATATGCAGGTAGTTTAAAACTCTTTCACTACTTATGCTAAAGCTGCAGCTTCTCTAATCTTCTTTAACATGTCCTGATCACTATCACCCTACAGTACAAGAACAACACTACATTTTAATTGTTGGAGTATAGGATTCCCATCTGCAAGTACTTTTTCTATTTTCCCATAACGTTTTATGCTGTAACACTTCATATTATCCTCCATGTGCTGTGCCTGTACATCTCACTGTTATCCCTGGAAAAGTTAGCACTAGCATCTCCTACAAAGTGCCACAAAGTCCCTGAGATACTTAAATCAGTATTGTCATTTGATGCCAAGCACTTGTTTCCCCTTCTTGTTCTTAGGATTCCACATTGGTGTAGAAACACTTACAACTTTTGCCCTTGCACTGTCACTCAATACCACACATGCCAGTCAACAGGCACTGTAGGAGGTCTCATTTGCCTTCCCTATTTATTATGATTGTGCTGTTTATTTCCCTCCTGGCCCTTTCAGAGACACATTGAACATTAATTATGCTCCCCTCATTGCTGTTTTACTGAAATAAAAACAAATAAATGAACTTAACCTTCAACTGTGCATTTCTAGACTGAATTTTCTATGCTGGATTTAAAGAATTTGTATCTAGGTAGTGCATTGGAATGAAAGTCTTAAATCATGCTGATAAAACCCGATTTATTAGTCAAACTGATGTATTCCTCAGAGATATTTAGAAAGAAATTTTCAGGTTTTAGTTTGTGAAGCAATCGCCTTTCCTATTGGAGATTTCAGGTGGAGAGTAAGGTTTGTTCCTGGTGCTTTCCAAGAAAGTACAAGTTAATTTATTTAATGTTTTAAAATCCTTAATAAAAACTTCCACAGAAAGCACTTTGTTTCAATGTTGCTTTTATGCCTTGAATTAAATAAAAAAACCACCAAACAAAAAAACCCCCTCCAAAACAAAACAGAGATCCCCCTTTTATTTGACTTCAACTGAATTTGAATAGAAAGAGAACAGCACGAATGACTAAGACTTGAATTCTGCCACCCCTGCTGAATGAGCTTTTCTATTTATTACTCATATTGAAATCAGTGAGTCTACTCCTCCAAAAAATACATTTCAAATTACATATACATTTTGTATTTAATCTGGGCCCAGATAGGAAAAATGAAAAATAGGGGCTGAAAGGAGAAATTTTTGATAACAGCTACACAGTTCAGTGACAGAGAGTATAGCTCTTCAACCAGAATCTCCTTTTCCTTAAAAACTTTTCCCCAAACCCTCTAACACATTAAGTACACTGGTCTTGTGACCTGTTAAAATTTTGAGTACTGATCTCTAATAAATAATGTGATGGGAGTTGAAACTGGACTATTTTGTGTTCAAAGACTTGGGAGAATTGACATGGATGAACATTAGTTCTTGCCTGCACACAAATCGTTACAATTTCTTTGTTTTCGTTGTTTTCCATACTGACAGACATTTAGCCCTTGGGGTCCACTATTATGTGCAGAGTGAGCAGTTTAGCTTTGTTTCCATTAGTATGAGAGACAAGAGACTGACACTGTGCAGAAAAGCAAGGCAATATTGAGGTGGATGTTCAAAACAAATCCAGTTTCAAAGACCTGTGCTGATCAAATGGAAAAGCCAGTGCGTGTGTGCGCACGCTGGCAAATGTGTGTTCCATTGCAATATGAGGTAAAAGGCATTTCGAGTGCTCCCTGAATGACAATGAAGTATTGGAAAGCAATGACATTCTAATCATTGCTGCAAATGTCAGCACAAGGAGCCTGTGGGTTGTGGGTCCCCGGTGCACAAGTTAACAGCTTTACAGTAAAATCACCAGGGATCAATTAAAAGGAAACTGTTACTAACCTTCATACATCCTACTGCAGAAATGTCTAGAAAAAAAGAGGTCTAATTATAGTCCTAACCTTTCCCAACGGGCCATGAATGAGCTTCCAAATATGGCACAGAAAAAGAAAAAAAAAAAAAGAAAAAAAAAAGCCATGGTGGGCTAGTTTCACATGTTGAGGGTCTCTTATGCAAGGTACTCAATAACACAGCCAGTGACCAAGTACCTTGAAAATCAATACTGTAGTGCTAACTACTGAGTTAGGAAAAGCTTCAAAATAAAAATAAAACCAAAACCAGAGTGAGATAGGAATTCAGGCTTGTTAACGCACCGAGACAGAAGTCAAAGGCAACCTGAAAAGTAAGAACAAGGATCAGATGTAAAAGCACAAGTCACATAGAACTATTGTGCTAATAGAGTCTGTGGGACTTTCTGCATATTAAATTTCCTCAGTTTCATGTTTCATTTTGGCAACATTTAAAGCCAATGTGAAAAAAGGAGGAGAGAAGTTATTCAAGACTTTTCCAGCAAATGACAATATTACCAGATTTTTACCCAGTGAACTGTCTGGAGAAGTGAAAAAAAAAAAAGAAAAAGATTTGCTTTTAGATGTTCACAACCTCAAAACAATTTTGCAGCCATGATAGATCACAGAAAAGGAAGGTCCTAGTGAGCACCCCCTCTTTCCTTTGGCCACGTGTGGCAATATCTTGAAGCTGGTTTTCATGCAGACTAAGCTTTTCCCATTCCAGAGGGACACATGTGGCTGGATCTGTCAGCCTTGCAAAACCAAGTGCAAATGGACTGATGCAAAGCAGATGCAGTAATGAAATGCAGAATGACAATAAACCACTACATGCTGGTAACATGTAAGACCTACTCTAAGTGTCCCTCAGGTATGTCTCTTTCTCTGTCTTGGCCAGCCTCTGGGGTATCTCTTTTCTATCTGAGCACCAAGCAGAGCTAATGGAGGGTTACAAGAGGGACAAGTTTGTAATTCTCTGTTGAAGGCAGGCTGGCAGTTGCAAAGAGCAGCTTCCACATGTAGGTTTAAGCTCCAGCCCTTCTCTATTCTTGTCATGTGCAGTTATGAGAGGGGAGAGGGGAAAAAAGAAAGATGACTGTATCCTCTTGGGATCTCAAAGACTTTTACCTCAGGTGCTGGCACGTTGACTTGTTTTCGTGAAGCTATGAGCTTATTCTTAAACAATATCGACAGGAAACAGCAGATGGCCGAATTGCTTGCAAATGCTTTTATACTACAGTTTATATTTGCCAAGACACTTCCACACTGACATGAGCAATGTCATTTTCAAGTAATGTTTGGAATTAGTCCCTTGGGTCACCAATTCCCAGGCATTATCAGATGATAACTCTGAAACTGTGATTACTTAAATATTTTTCAAATCCTGAAGCACTCTTAAAAGGATACAATTTGCAGCCATGGGAGCCTTGTTACGGTGTTGCTATCCATACAAATATCACTACAGTTGTGTTTACCCCCTGGTAAAAGAGTTGATAACTGGAAAGCAAAAAATTCCTTTAGGCTGCAGCGTGTGTTATAAGATCTTCATAAAATGTGGTTTCTCATTTTCCTTTAAAAGAAAAAGACGTGTTTTTAAGAAGAAACCATGTATATGTAAACTAAAGCAGATCAAAGGAGGAATTTTTTATCAACTGATTTAGAATATTTTTGACCTTGCAAAATAAAAGAACACACCATTTGACACTACATGACTATCAAAATATACATAAGGGAATTAGGTATTCAAAACTTCCTAACATTCAATTGTCTCCAGCTCCTCTGTAAAACTTCACTGCACTTAATTCCACAGCTTGTGCATATCCATGCTGAGTACTTTATTTGCAAATCACAAACTCTTTTCACTCATCTTCCTATATAACCCTTTACTAAATTTGAATATTATCCTATTCATATTTGTCTGAAAATATATAACTTCAGTAAGTCCTGACTGTGCAAGGTAACACACAAATAAAAAAATAAAAGTATATACTTATATGAAAGATCTCACCTTAAACATTTTACATTCATAATAGCATTTTCCAGTATTAATTCTCCAGTTTTGGTGCATTTCATAGTTCGGCTCATTTTTAAATAAGCATTGCAAACAAGTTTTAATCTACTAGAAGTAAAAAATACATTAGATGGAGAAATGTTTATTTCTTTTTTATCTATATCTTATTAAGAACACAGAAAAATCAAACTGACTGTATTTCAAAAGGCTTTTGTATGTAACGGTGATCTTGACATCTGTTCAGTAAATTTTGGAAAATCCTAATGGCTTCAGTGCTTTATACTTATATGTATAGAGCTATAAAGTTACTGAATCAGGGCCAAATCAGAGCATTTCAAGTCAACAGAAGAAAGAGAAGTATGCAATGACAAAAAGAATCCGACATTTAGTAAGCTGCCTGTAACCAGTAATAGCTTGAGTAGTGATATCAGAATATGCGATAGAGTATACAGGACACCAAAAAGTCAAATTCTGAACATGGACGACAGCTATAAAACAAAATTAAAATAATTAAAAAATCTTACAATGGACATTTATAAAATAAAATAATAATTAAAAAAATCCAGACAGAATGGCATCACTGAAAAAGGTATTTAAAAGAATTCTTATCTTCCTGCTATAAAGTTCTGATGCATTGCTGACAGCTATATAAACAAACTAGCTGTGATGTATTAAAAAACATCTAAATATTAACCTGGAGTAGCTATTCATCACATCTTTTGTAGAAATGCCAGTGCTGATACATCTGAAAAGGTTCTAGATTTTAAAAGTTAATAACATTCTTCTGAGAGTTTATCAGATTAATTCCAGCTAAATGAAATTTTGTTATAATAACTCATTTTACCAAAGCTGAAACAGTGTGTAGAGACATATCTTTTTCAACAACCATTTCACTAACAGATTTTTTTGAGGTTTTTGGTACATAAATTTTATTTAGTACAAATGTTGTTTCAGTTTGGGCTTTGTTACATGCCCAGGGCTGTCTTGGCATCTCCTTCAAACTCCAGAAAACAGCAGCAATATGGAAAGGTCATCTCCCAAAGAGGACTGACTCTCATTTTCAAATCTATATTTGAAAGATAGACTTCAGTAGGCTTTCTCACAAGCTCTATCTGAATGAAAAGCATGTACATAGCACAAAATTAACAGTTTCTGTAAACTGTAGCACAAATGTCTTCAAGCTGACAGTTCAGACTAGATATGCTCTTCTTTGACTAACCACCTAAAGGATGATGCTCTATTCTACCTCTCCCTTCGTCCCCTCCAGGAAGCTGAAGCCCTTTAACATACAGCTTTTTTTGACCATGTCTTCTATGGTGGGTGTAAGAATAAGATGCCTCACCTATGCTTCGTATCAAGTCTTCCTGCACCAGCCTCTGTACCATGGCACAAGATAAACAAACCATAACCTATGGGGAAGGATCTAGCTAAATACCATTAAACTTAGAAGAAATTTCAGCATAACTCCCTCCTGATACATGATGTCCTTGACTGTATTTATCTGTTCCAGAAATGAGCAGTACAGAAAATAATTCATTAAAAAGTGATAAACTGCATTATCCTTCAGCAGTTGATAAATGCCATGACTCCCAGCTGATTGTAGCATATCTATAATGGAGTGTGGGGGCGTGGGCTGTGAATATCTTCATTATTCATTCTGAGGTTTATAAAATGTCTACAGCCACAATAGTGAGGCTTTATATACAAAAATTAAAGGCATAAATTTCATACACAGCCCACAGTGGGATGTGCTACGTAGAATGACTGTTGCTGCTGCTGCTGCGCAAAATTCATTGACAATCCAAGCAGGGGTGTAATGTAAGCTGGAAAGGGACCAATCAACTGAAAAACAGAATCAACTGTCTAAATTTCCTCTCAAAGGGAATTATCCACAGTAGCATAGTTTTGATTCTGCACCAGGCTCAGGAGCTGGATGAGCTGAAGCCCTGGTTTGGGATGACAGAAGTAGATGCTGATGACTAAACATGGCTCCAGGTGGTTCTTTACATGAGAAGTTTACACTAGCCATACTCTGCCAGTGATTCATTGCTGCATCACCTGAAATGCTACTCCATTTAATCAACAGTTTCTACCGTCAAAGAATAAACCAGACACACATGGAGGCTTCAGGCAGTGGTGGGTCAGGAAGGAAAATGGCACAGCAGGAGCATAAAAAGTGACAAGTGACAAGCAAGAACATCCATAAAAACATAACCTTGTAAAGTGTGTAGAAGAAGTGAGGCAGGACGTGATGAGAAACTGAGTGTCAAATAAAAAATAGAAGAAAGACAGGTGGGCAATGGGTGGCATAAACACACTGGTGGGTAAGCAATCAAACTTAACTGAGCACTCCCTGTCCTTCCCCCAGCGAGGATCACTGAAAGGAAGGGAGCAGGGCAGTCTAAAACAAACATAAGGGAAGAAGAATCTGGGAATGGAGAGGCACTAAGATGAATGTATATGATTTTCTGTGGATGTAATGCACAGAGTGGGAGAAGTAGGTATCAAAAAGAAGAATTTCCTCCCACCTTTGGCAGTGAAGGAAGTCTACTGTTTTCAGGAGACACCTTTAGAAAATGTCAGAATCTATCTATATAAAAAGCCTAACATCCCACGGATGCCTCATAATCAGCATTCAGGGCATTTAATCTGTTTGGATTTTATTTTATTTTGTTATTCTGATATTTTAAGGACTCTACATATAACTTCAACCAGCTAATAACCGCATTTGAAACACTGAAACCTGCTTATGGACAATGGACAAGTACAGAGACACCAAATAAAGCTCATACATCCCTGCAAACTATTTAATTTTAGATGAAATTTGGAAGTTTTCATGGAAGTGTAGTAACTCTTGCACATTATTTATTTGGGAGACTCACTTTACAGGAAGCCTTTACAAGATCTACCCAAAGCCTCTTGGATTCAAACTAAGCTATACGGTCTTAATGCTACAAAGCAAAAGGAGATAAAAGAGGTTGACTTAGACATGAACTCATGACACAAACTCATGTCTTGATAGGAGTAATAAGTCTAGCGTATTCCTACCTGCCTGTCACCTGACTAAAAGTGAGCCCCTCCAAAAGTACCCCTCCAAAACAGAAAGTAACATTTAAAACCGAAGAATTCACATCCTTCTTTAGAGAAAAGAAACAATAACTATCCGAACTTAAATGTGTTATAAAATGCATTGTCTTTGAACCGAGGAATCAATGAAGCCTTATTTCCAACTGATCTGTGTCATACATTTCATGTGTCACCTATTCCTTATTGCAACACCACATCCTATGTAACACCCCTATTGCATTACTTCCAGATCCTTCTCATATCACCAGACAACATCTTCTGTTTTCTCCCCTGATGCCCAGAACTCCTTTCCCTGTTTCCTCCCATGTGTACAACCTATGGTTTTGGCTTCTATCTGGACAGGAGAGAACATGCACTATAGCTAATCAGGATCTGTGTGTATCCCAAACGGTCAGCAGACGCATGCATTCTAACTGGCAAGGGATTTGCTGAGATACAATGGACAATGGTTGAGTTCAACCTGTCTTCCCCACAGGGTGGTATATTAAAAGAATATAACATTTTTTCAGGTACTTAACACAGGATTCAGTTTCATGAAAAGACGTCTAAATTTAGATATCCACATTAGGTATCTAAGGGAACATTATATCTCTCAGCTTCAATTTTAGTCAATGGAAACCTTGTCAATTCAGTCAGCTGAGAGTAGAGAACGATTCTGCCAATAAATTTACATCTGAGGACACCCTCCCTGGGCTTTGTCAACTGAGTTGTCTAGAGGCATGATTCTGTGGTCAGGTGTCCACCACTATTTGAGATGCACTTGGTCACCATGTGGGTTAGGCAAATTGGACACAGGACCTATGAGAGACTCTTCTGCAGCAGCAGGAGAAAACCATGCAGGATATATAAGATTATATCAAATGGCACTGCATAGATGTGCAGGCAATTGAATTGAGAGTAGGTCTCTGCTAACTATATCAGGAATTCAGACACCTGCTCTCTCTAGATACCTACTATCTTAAGACACCTACATGTACATACTTAACCTCTAACTGAACACCTCCTTTAGTGTCCTTGAAGTTTTGCCAGGTTTGGCTGGAATTGGTGAAAGAGAGCAAAAGGTCCTGTGGAGAATGTATGATGACATGAACCAGCCTAAAGTTTTGGTTTCCAAGGCCTGCAAAGCAATCTGTGTAGAAAGCACTCAAAATTAGAAAACGTCAGAATTCAAGTTGCCTTAATCTGGCTCCCTCATGTGAACACATAATGATACATTTTTTAATTACATAGTCACATACTTTTTTTCTCAGAGGCCCTCTGCTTCATTCAGTACACAGAAGAGACAGTGCTCATTTAATGAGCAGCAGTTCAGTATTTTGTTTTCTCCTTATTCTTCACTGTGCCGCTCTAGGCTTTATTTATTGTGCACAATTATAACACTACTCAGAAGACAGAATTATTAATTTCCTCATGGGTTTTTCTGTGTAACTCATCTCTATCATGCATTCATTTTCACAGCACCCTTTCAAAACATTTCCTCCATTTGCAGCTGAGATGCTAAGGCTTGGAGAGATTAAAGTCCACGGTACCCATAGATTTGAAGTGGCCAATTTAAGTCACTGAGGAAATTATTTTTTCAAGGACTTAACATTGCTTCACACTTTACAAACTCTGCATCTAGTCCCCGTTGTACCATTCTTGCACAGAGTGCTCATCATTCCTGCAAATCAGATGCAAGGAGTTAGGTATTTACAAAAAATAATAAGTGAACCATCATGGAAAAAAAAAAATTGGCTTATGTGTCTTGATTAGCACTATAGGCTTCTTGACAAACCTGTCTCAACTTTCCATTGATCTTCTTCACCTATTTACTTATTCTGTATCCCAGCTCCCTCACTGAGTTCATCCTAGTTTTCCTCCTGACTTTCCATTCAAATTCAGTCTTCTGTTCTGTGTTTAATCTCTCAAAGGAAACACACAGCATCAGAAGTTACTAAAGACTTCTCAAAGTCTTTCATTTTATCATGCTCAATGCCTAGAAAAGGCTGATGGAGCCTTCTGCCAGTGGCAGAAGTGGGACACAGAGCCAGGAAAATCCCCAGAAATACAGGGTTACTAGTGCTGATTCTGGGATGTTGAAGGGAGAATTGTGCATGTGTGTGTGTGTGTGTGTGTGTACAGAGATGAAGGACCACTAGTTCTTGCCCCCAGTCTTTAGCAATTCACATCACCCCCAGTAGGTGTCATATGAATTTGGCAAAGCAAAGAAGGTGACAATGACGGCTTTGCTGTCTCCAGCTGTCCAATTCCCTAAACAAATGTGTATCTTCTCTATGCACATACATGGTCTTGAGTAGCCCTATCCAACCTTTTCTTTCTTCAGCTTTCCCACTTGTTCTCGTCTTTTCCACTCCCCTCACTTACAGAAGGACAGCTCTATTGCTGTCACCAAGGCAACCAAACACAAGCCCTGCCTCTGTTCAGTACAGTCTGCATCTATCCTGTGCCTCCCATGGCATTTCAACTGAGTGATATTTAAACTATGCTAAGAAATCAAGAACCATTTGGTGTCGTTCTGTGAAGCTAGCGTAAGAGGTTATTGATTTTGCGATTTGATACTGATAACCCTCAGCGCTTTCCATCCCTACCAGCCGTGGCTATCTGCCCCACATCTTCAACAGCTGCCGCCCATTTCAAGCTCCTTCACAAAGAACTGTCCATTTCCTTTGGCACCATCCTTTCTCCAGCTTTGGCAACACCCATTAAATATGGAGTTTAATATTATAAACATAGCAATGATTCATATCGATGGCAGCCTACTTAGGCCTCCTCCAAAAAACAGGAATATCTTCAAAAGATTCAAATCCTGTCAGTCTTCTATAAGTGTCTCTGGGGACACTTACAAATGGTTAAGCAACGGACAAATTTTTTACTTTAAGCAAAAAAAAAAAAAAAGGCAGGGTTGCAAACAGCACTTTAGCATAGTAATCATTGCTGAAATACAGAAAATATTGTAAATATATAATATGAAATGAGATTATATTAGAAGTGAAAGTGAATTATAGCTTCCAAGACTCTATGCTAGCTAAAGTTTGTACATGAAGTCTCAAAAATAAAGTCTCAAATCGAAACGATGTTCTGTTGAAGGGAAACTATAAACAGCAGCTTCACACAGTGAATATAAATAATGAATGCTGATTAATAAACATACTAAAAAATAATGAACAAAGGTAAAAGAACACATCAATTATATCAAAGACCATGAGAAACATTTAATTTTGATGTTCAGAAGCTTATGCAATCAATACAAAAGGTTCCAGCATGAGAGTTAAACAAAAGCTCTGGAAGAATAAATATCTATTGACACAGGAGATAGTGAGTTCGTTTCATCCCGGTAGCGTTCGTTTCATCGTGCTGGCGTTGAGCTGTGCTAATACCTTGTGAGAACAGATTCCTTGTGAGCTTTTGCTGGAAAAATGAGAAAACCTTGATTGAGTTAATAACTGAAAAATAATGTCTATGGTCTAAAAAAACGAGGGGGGCGGGGAGGAGGGGGAAAGGGAGAAATGGGAAGGGAAGGGAAGGGAAGGGAAGGGAAGGGAAGGGAAGGGAAGGGAAGGGAAGGGGAAAAACAAAAAGGAATTAAGAACAAAGGAAAAAGGAAGTGAAAGAGAAAAGGAAAAAGAAAGGGAGAGAAGGAAAGAAAATCTAATCTTCAAAATGTATTTTACAAATCAAAACACTGTAACAACAAAAACAACAGAGCCCAGTCCGCTAGCATAGAAATTCTCACTGGTTGCCACAGGCTTTGGATCAGGCCTAAGGAGAACAGTCTAAAGAGCTACAGAAGTACAGAAGATGCCAGAATTGAAGGTCCTGTGGAAAGGAACTGGAAGGCAACTGAATTGCGCTTGGTGGAGTAGGACCCCTAAGAGGAGTTCCCAGTTGGGTGTCCATTATTTATTTAAAGGATTGAGATTCCATAAGCAAAATTTTTGCAGACAAGAAATTAAATCCTCCAGTCACAACCAAACATATGGGAACAGTGTCCCAAATCTAAACCACAACAGGGCTGTTTCTCACTCAGCTGAGCAAAGAGTCAGTATGATGCAGACTTCCAGTTCTGATTACACCAGCTCAGCCTTTTGTGGGATGCAGGGATTATTTTCTAATTGGTCTGCACCAACTTTTTGAAAAGGCCGGCAGTCAATGAATGGCCTATTACAACTGAATAAAGGAAGCCTAACGCCTTCAACAAATTGCTTTATACAAGCTGAAAAATACTGACACTGGAACTGGATTTTTTGGCTGGCTACCAAGCATCCTCACTATTGATAACAGGAAAGACATGGTTACCTTCTCTATGCTTTATTTGGCCTGCTCTTTTAAAGCGTTTTGACCTTGACTGATCCTCCTCTGCTACTGGAAAAAGGTACTCCAGTTTGATCATTAATTTCATGATGCAAATTGTTAAGCAGCACTGAAATTATTTGTTCATTTGCATAATGATTTTAGTGTGCCAGTGAAAGAAGATAACTTGAAACGGTGTCTCTGAAAATGCCACCCCTCTACCAAGCTGCCATAAAATGCATTAGCTTAGGACAAAAGGCAGGGAGCAGTTGGCCCTTCTGCTTGTTATGGAACCTAATTATTGTGTTCGTCACTGATGGCACACATGGTAGGAGCAAATTGTTAAGGAGAGGCAGATCAGTTAGGATATACTGCAAGCTTGTCTGCTACTTGTACCTTTAAAATTTCGAAGTATCAGAGATACATTGGGCAAAAAGACAAATAATTTTATTTCACCATAAATAATATGTCCTGTTGGAAACTCTAGAGGAACACAGAATTGATATAATAACGCAACAATAACAATAATGAAACAATAATAATGAAATATAATAATAATAATAATAACAATAATAATAACAATAACAACAACAACATACCTCATATGACTTCTGTTGTGTTTGAAGGTATTCAGTACCTCTAGGGTCATTACATTCTATAGTATATCTGGACCACAATATCATAATCTCATATAGCTGATTAAAATATTGGTCATTTTTCACTATGTTTCATGCCTTCTAACAAGACACAAATGAACCTAAGCAGTCCTACAGTACTGGAATTAGAGAAGCAGTAATTAGCATAATATGACATGAGCCACAGCCTCAGCAACACAGGTAAAGGTGTCCTGAATTCTGACACAGATTCTTGGTGTGGCCTTGGATATTTTATTTATTAAGCCAGAGTTACTGAATGCCTTCTTTGCTTCAGTCTTCCCTGCCAAGGCCAGCTTTCTGGTTCCCCAGACAGTGGAGGCAAGAAAGGAAGTCTGGAGAAAAGCAGACTTTCCACTGGTCAAGGAGGATCAGGTTAGAGATCACTTAAGCAAACTGGACACCCACAGATCCAGGGACCTTGATGGGATGCACCCCCAAGTGCTGAGGGAGCTGTCACGTTATTGATAAGCTACTCTCTATCACCTTTCAAAGGTCATAGAGGACAGGAGAGGTGCCTGAAGACCGGAGGAAAGCCAATGTCACTCCAGTCTTCCAAAAGGGTGAGAAGGAGGACCCAGGAAACTACAGGCTGGTCAGCTTCACCTCCATCCCTGGAAAGGTGATAGAACAGCTCACCCTCGAAGCATGTCGAGGAAAAGAAAGTTATCAGGAGTAGTCAACCTGGAGGGTCAAGAGGACGAGGCCAGGCTTCTTTCAGTAGTGCCCTGTGACAGGACAAGGGACAACGGGCACAAACTGCAACACAGGAATTTCCACCTGAATATGAGGAAAAACTTCTTTACCTTGAGGGTGACAGAGCCCTGGAACAGGCTGCCCAGAGAAGCTGTGGAGTCTCCTTGTCTGGAGACATTCAAAACCCACCTGGATGTGACCCTTTGCAACCTGCTCTAGGTGAACCCACTTTAGCAGGGGGTTGGACTAGATGATCTCCAGAGTGATCTATTCTGTGATTTCCTTTTACTTCTTCATGTTCACATTTTCATGATTTAAGGAAAACAACATTTAATCTAAACTATCTCTCCAGAGTATGTTAACACGTAACCCATCAACTATGAAGCACAGTATTTTTCAGAGCTCTTGGAAGTGCTCTCCTTACCCTGCCAATGAAAAGCCTCTATCCTCATGATACCATGATTCTTTAGCCTTCTCACAACTGATTTTAAAAGGAAAAAAACCATGGGACTGCGGTAGACTCAGTCATGCCATCTGAATGTACCTGATCTTGCCTTGAAGTTAAGTACTCAAGGGTCTGCCTAGCACTTGGGTGTGAGGCCACTCAGAAATCCCACAGGCACAAGCCAGTGAGCCATGTTAAATTACAGAAACTGAATTAGTTCAAAGACTATTAGGTTCTGCCTTCATGACTGCGCTGCTGAAAAACAGTGGGAGGTTTGTTGGATGGCTATCATCTCTGCCTTTGAAAAACTGCTGTTATTTAACTCCTTCTCTGCCCCTTTCTCTTTTCCTTTCCCATTCTTTCCTCTCCACCGTACCTTTGCTGATGCCTTCCAGCTGTGAGGACCTGCCCTTGCTCTAAGGAGCAGGAGGGAAGCAGAAAGCAGCAGGCTCTGTGTTTGCCCAGGTCAGGGAGGAGAGTGGAAAGGAGCTCCTACTGTCCTACTCCTTAACCACTGAAACGTTCACAACTCTCTAATTTTATGAAGCAAGCTGGAAATTTTAAAACTCAGGCAGGTTAGCTGGAGAAGCCCCCAGGGGCAAAAAGAAAATAAATGAGTGGTCCCTCTCTGCATTTCGTTGCTTCACAGCAAGTAACAAAGTAAGCAGTACTTTTCTTCAGACACATTGCTCCAAATCTCATTTCAATATCATACTTAAAAGTTCCAGTAAAATTCTTAGTCTTTCAGCAGCTCCATCTCATGATACTATATTACTGATGGATTTTGGCAGTGACAAATGACAAAGCATGCCTGTCTCTGAAGCCATTCTCATTTGCATTCTTTCCAGCTCCTTATCTGTCCCATTGGAATAAAAAATTAAAATTAAAAGATAACATTTCTGAGAATAATATTTAAGTAACATAAACTGTAGCAGTGTTATCATGACATTAAATTCAGTACAAAGCACTTTCCAGTTCCTCTGGATAGACAGATATCTGGTTTAGACATGGCTGAAAGTGTTTTTGATTAAAACCATTTATTTATCTGAATAAAAGTATTTTTAAGGCAAACATTGTTGCCTAGAAAATATGAAGACAACTGACAAAGTTTTCCTTTAATTTTTTGGCTTGGTTTGACTGGTTTAGTGTTTTGAGACAAAAGTAAAAATAATAGTATTTTATATGAAAACAAATTAAAGTACTAATTTAATGAAACTCTTCATCATGTTTCAGTCATCTTCTTCAGCAGAACATATGAAAGTTCTGAATTGTTTGATTTACCAAGTTGAGGCCTGCTTTTGCTTTTGATATACCCGCATAAGAGGTAAAGCAGTAAGGAATCATCCTTTTTAGGGCTTTGACTTAGAAACAGGTATCAAAAACCTTTCCATTTTTGTTGTAAACATAATTACATGCAGAATACCAGCAATGACATTTTTGCAACAGAAATCGTGCATTTCTTGCACATTTTGCAAGAATGAAGCATTTTATTTTACTTCATCCAAATATTTTCTTCAATTCAAGGGATTTTTCTGCATAGCTACTTGCCTAATTGTTAACAATCTTTTTTTTAGGCTTTTCTATTCACCCTTTCTGTTGTGGTGATGCCCTGCTAATACATACATGAGCACACCTATGCCTGTATTGGTGAACCGAATGCAGTCATAAGTATGACACTGGGCGTGACAAACTGCCTAGGAAAGATTAAGCAAACTCCTACTTAAACAAGGAGAATTAAATGTTTTTTCAGTTTTCCAGGTGTGCACAGTGACAAATGAAGTGAGAGTAACAGTGAAGATGGTCTTTCCAATGAGGAAATTCAAATAAAATCTGCAAGTACATGATGGGCTTTGGGCAGAACTTCACGGGCAAGGCCTGGCAACAGCACAACAAGGTGTTTAAAATTAATACGTGTAGATGAGAAATGTTCTCTAAGGCAATGTGCATAGATACTATTAGAAGCCTTGGGGAAAAAAAAAAATAATAGAACTGTAGGAGCCTGGAGGAGCTATACCTGCAGTAATTAATCGAAGACTGCTGGGACATGGGCCTTTGCTAGTGAAAATGAAGAGACAACAGAATAGTTCAAGGTCATTATGTGAGCAAAAAACACAGCACTGACCAACAGCATTAGAAAATGAGGGGGGAAAGAGAGAGAAAGAAAGGGGTTGGTGATATGGAGAAGAATTGAAAGGTTGAAAGTTCACAGAGAGACTTGTGAAATACAGGTGTTCGTGGAGGGAACTAGATATGGAGGAGGAGAGTCAGAAAGACATTGATAGTTGAATCTATGTGTTTTTTTAGGTATAGAACAGAAAGTATTAAGGAACGGTAGTGAAATATGGGAAGGGAGAAGGTGTAATTACTAGCAGTAGCTGAGCTGTAACAAAAGACCTGAGATAGAAGAGTGTCAAATCTGATGTGAATGATACTCTAGACTGGAAATCACCGTCAGTGAGAGTGGATGGTGGAAAAGGAAAGGGGTGAAGACTTAGAGTCTGGGCAAAGAAACGTAAGTGGTGACTTTATCAAGAACAGCTCAGGGACACAGCAGACCCAATGCAAATTAGACATGGTAAGGAAAAAGATAAAGAAAGAAATTGCTGAATATAGTGAGCTGGTTTTCTCTAGGACAGATCATTTGAGCCAGAAATGGTCTACTTCTTTTTTTTCTTCTTTTTTTTTTTTTAATGCGATTTTCTAGATTGAAGAATCCTTACATTTTCTTTGCTAAGAGTTGTTTAAGTAGGAAATCCATTAGAAGGATCATTTCTTAATATCACTTCAACAGGTACATGTGTGAAAGAACAGGTAAAGGCTAAAAGTTTCATGTGTTCCATAGCAGATGTCTATTATTTACACTGAACAACAAAGCCCATATGCAGTCGAGACGCCATCAGGGAAGAATATTTTATTTTAAATATTTTCAAAAGAATGTAATTTAAAAGTCATGGAAAAGCATTATGCAGAGGAATATGTAGATTAAAAAAAAAACAATAAATCATCCTATTTACAGTAAGCTATATTAAACTGTTGAAAAGCCTTCTAGAGGAAGTGCAGAAGCCCCATCCCTTGAGGTTTTTAAAATTAGGATGAATAAAACAAAAGAAAACTATAGTGTGGCATATAATCTTGCAATGCTTAGTAGGATAACCTAATTGATCTCTTCCAGCTATAATTTTTACAATTCAAAATCCACAGCTTGGGTGTTTTGCTGCCTCAGCTCACTGTGGGAATACAATGATTGTGGGTTTGAAAGAGTGGTCAGCAGGAAAAAAGAAAAAGAGTTAATGAAAGCAAAAAAAAGTGCCTCCCACTAGAGAGGTAACTGGCGGTGCTAACAAATACCTCAGTAAGTGTGATTTCCCATGAGGCCACCTCTGATAGCTAGACCCAGGCAGCCAGACCTGAATGGAAGGCAATAATAATTAGATTCTGATGAGTGAAGGACTCACAGGAGGACCAACTTTTCAGAGGGAGTTAATGAAAGGAGAAGAAAATACCTAAATTTTCCAAAAGATTTAAAAGGTTATTTTACTATGGAATAGTCTTCTAAGTGGTAAGATCTTCCTTACTAGCCTATGGATGTATATTTGTATAAGGAAAGGGAGAGAAAGAGGCAGAGAAAATGCTTTGCACCTTAACAAAATTGATCACAACTAGGGGGTGTTAATATGTGTGCATTTCCAGTACACTGAGATTCAGGGTGACCCATAGCTATTATTCAAAGTCAGTATCAGACCATTTAATTTTCTGCTTCGGTTCCTTTCCTGTTCCTCTCTCCAACCTGAGTGTTATGGCCATTTACCATCTTCTCTTCTGCTGTTCTTCCTCCTCATTTGGTTGTGCTCTCAATGGTGTTTTAGAAGACTGAAGTCCCCCAGTGCAATATCCATCTTCTTGAACTAATCTGAACTTGGAGCAAGTGATAATAGCTCAATAAGCGTTTTATGACCTATCTCCATGAACAAAACTTGCATCACTGATGTGAATGTATTTACTTCTCAAAATTGCTGAACACTGGATAGGATTAATATTTGTGCTGGTGGTGTGGTGTCTCTTTGTTTTGGGATTGATTCGCCAAATGAATCTTTAAAGAAACACCCAGCACCCATTTCAGTAGAGGAAAAATATCAAGTCATTAAGTTGTCTTCCAGAGACTGCACTTGTGCTGAAAAGGTGCTCATCCACTAAACCAAAATGTTTCACTTATTTAGAAACACACATTTTCAGTCCCTGTAGTTTCTTCTCTACTTCTTCATATCACCAAGCTGTTCTTTAGCAGTCACAAAAAAAGTTGTATTTTATACATACATACCCTGCAAGCTACTTTCTCTCATATTTCAGTTCCTGAATGTGAGTCTCCAGGCTCTGCCTCTTCATTCACAGGTATGGGTCCACCATACTAATCGGTATTATGCCAGTAACACACTACTGTACTGTTGTACATGCTACTGTTACTGCCAGTAGCAACTACTGGATGATCCCTCCATTGTCCTGGGCAGGCTTCTTTTTCTTTCCAAGAAGAAAAACATAGATTTGAACAGCAAAGCTAATTCAGATGATTAAAAAAAAAAAAAAAAAAAGATAAAACTGCGGCTGCAATGCGAGGAAGAAATTCTGAACGAATATATTGCCTTCGTCAATGGAGTATCCTTTAATTTATCAACCAAAAGTTGATTGTGCAGGTTCTTAGCACTGTATTACATGAGTTCAGTACCCGGATGGTTGATAAATTAGTTGCATACGTGGTAGTTGCAGTAACACGTTTGCAATTCTGGAAAATAAGGCTTCACACAAATATTTAATGTGGCATTTCTGTTTCTTGATGATGGATTATTGCTCATATAACAGAAACTTAGTGTTGTAATGTGTCAGCATGCTGACTCCAAACATTAAAACAAACTGATATTTATCACAAATTCACACAACCAGGGTTGAATAATGTTTTGTGGCACCCAAGTCACACTTACTTTATAACTTCCTGTACCAATGACCATATTCCTACCCATTCATGCTATTCCCTTTTTCCACAGTATCCATAGACAGAGGTATTGCCCACTGTTGCCCAGAGAATCCAGTCATTTGATGGATGAACTAGCTATCAACTAGCTAATCAAATGTAATATTCCCACTGTAGAGGATACTAAATCAACTAGTACTTCCCATTATCCCCTGAAAATTGAATTGATCTGGTGCTCTTTGTTTTTGTGGGTTGGTTCTGCAATCTTTCCACCAGTTCCCCAGAATGACTCTTCTCCTATGTTTCAAAGCCAGAGGTTTATCATCATTCCTCTCAGGAACTTTGCTGCCTATCTTACCCAAATATATGATTTCATCCAGATTTCCAGCTCTTATTGTAACACAAACACTAAGTCAATCCTTGCCCTGATGAGTCCATTTAATAAGATGATTGCTTTATTGTATGCTTCTTTTTTTTCTCAAAGTTGAACCCTGTACAAAAGCTTCTGTGCTGTACAGAATCCAGCAAAGGGGCTTAAAAATCTGATTTTACTTGCAAGTTTATTTACACACAAATAGTGAGGTAACAAAATGTCAGACATCATTCACACCTGTAGGATAAAATACTGTTTACAGTCTTATACAATCTCATATTAAAAGCCATATAATTTACGGTGCGTTTACAATGATGTAAAGGCCATATTTGTTCTTCACATGTCATAATTCTCATTTCTTGGCTCCCAGCGCTGTGAAGGGATTTATTGTGTCATCTCAAGTGTAGTTTCCTAGGAAGAATGAACAGTTCAGGCCACTAGATTTACCATTTACATCTGTCCTGTGTGAAGCTGCTATACAAACTGTAACACCACATTGGGATCAATAGCATACTACAACAGGATGCTATTTCTGTACAGTAAAAGTGACACCAGCGTTTTTTACTATAGTTTTAACTTAGAAATGTAAAACTTGAAGCAGATCTTAGAGTGGCCAGGCCTAGACCAACAGAAATACAGAAATTAAGCACAGGAAAGCTTAATTCAGAAATGTTAATTGATCCCTTTTTCCTGGTAGTGCAGACCAGTTCAAAAGAACATATTTTGACACATATTGTTTTCATATGGTTGAATGCTCACATTTTCCCATCGAGATTTAAAAATTTTCTCCCATAAGATCCTCATATTCCTATTGGATGCTATTTTTTTTAATGGAATAGTGTTCTTTCAAGGGTCTTAATAAGTTTACTCACAAATAAAAACAGGACTTGGGAAATATCCTTGAGCAGAATTAGTTCTTTCATTGTACCAGTGCCTGAAACAGGACATGAACAAAGGCTTGAAATGAGAGAACTGTTTAAAATGGTTCTGATAGTGATAATAATTTTTTGCATATAATTTATGTTATAATAGGGTAGGATTCATGCCATCACCATGTAGGTATCTAAAATTTAAGGCTGGGATCCATTTGCAAAAGGATGGACAACTAAATGTCTTAGTATATCCTGCCTGATCTCCAGTTGTGCATGTCTCCTGTATCCTAGGGCATTTCAGGTGTCAGTAGTTACATATCTTTAGGTAGCTGAATACCACCTCTAAGTCTGTAGCCTAAGTCCTCTAGATTCCTTCTGTCATCAGTGACGAAAGAGGAAAGTGTCCAAAGAGTTATTTACTTCACTGATCTTTAAAATCTGTAATGTTTACTGTCCTCTGGAGATACTTACCTGTTTGTGTATCAGAGGGAGTTTAAACAACAAGCTAGGTTAGATACCAAAGGCAGCTAGGATGAGACTCAGTCTGAGATTGAAACATCTGGTACTCATTTCTGCATGACTACACAATGGAAAGAAAGATGCAGGAACCACCTTTACCTGCTAAAATGATCCTTTGTAGCCATGTTGCATTCACAACTGTATAAAGGAAACTGCCAGAATAAGACCATGATTTCCAAAGAGGAGTCCTCCCAAACCACATAAGAATGATTTAAAAGTGTAGCTTAATGTTCCTTCTTTGTCATGTACACACATGAGTACATTATTCTCCTCAAAAAGGAATTTCAGATTTTTTTTCTCAGAAAGCTCATTAAACTCTAAGGGCATTTTTTCTCTCTGGTTTAGGTATTTCCTAAACAGTTGTTTATACCATGAGGATGTCACTTTGAACCCTTGCCAAAATAAGAGTTGTAACTACTTACAAAGCTTAGCCATATGCAGTTTATTTCAATGAGTTTTATAATTCAGTAGACTTTATCTCAAATAGCTGCAATGTCAAAACCAGGCAATATTAAGTGTGAGAGATTTGGGTCTTGGATATTTGGTCTCCATTTATAAGAGGCAACTGGAAGGCAGGCACAAATCACATGGCAGCAAACTTCACTCTCGACATGTCTGCAGAGTGCTACATGACGAGACCAGAGCATTAGGACTACTGGAATTTTCACTTTAATGATACATAAAATGTTCTAGTTTTGCCTCTACAAGGCAACTGGGAGAAGAGTTTACAGGTGGTGACGAGCTTATAAATGCATAGTGTATTAGAAATACCACAATTAATTCAATAAATGTTTTTTATGAAGTGCTTTCTGAAGCAACTGCTAAATTAAATGGGCCCCAGAAGTGCAGTAGAGTTAGCAATGTCATTTATAACAGAAAGAAGGAATGTAAATCTTGCAGCAGTTTACAGATGTTTTTATTTAATATCTCTAATCCAAAAGATCTGACACCATGAGGCCACCCCAGTGCTCTTCGATGGCAAAGCCCCTAGGGCTTCTACACTCCTCAACAAGTAGGAAATCCTTATTAATCCTTTTAGCATTTGTTGTAATGACATTAATCGTGATGAACTCTTTCAGTATTAATTCGGATGTCATATATAATTCCAAAAGAATCCCACTGAAATTTGAACAGAGCAAACCACATCTAATTGGAGTAGGAATCATAAAATAACTTAGTGTTTCAATTTTACTGAAAAAACCTAATCACAGCTCCTTTTAAAGCCTAGCCATGTTAAGTGAATCTGTTAGCCCTTGCAATAGCATTGATTATATTCAGTTTATTTGTGGAAGTCACATTTATGTGGGCCATATTTTACCATGCAGTTCAGCATTTCTTAATGGATTTAAAGAAATAAACTGAGCAGTTAATCACTGACTTGAACTTTTTATTTTATGTACCAGGCTTTATGTCATTATGCATTATATTTACTGCATGTGTAGTATGCCTAATGTGTTCTCGAAAACAATTCCACAAAGCCTGTTTACACTATTGCATCTCTGCATAGGAGTAGTTCAAGTCTGATTTTGAGGAGAACTCTGCAGAACCTTAAGACTAGCTCCCATCTTCTGTTGTGCCTTTTTTTTTTTTTTCCAAAACGTGTTAAAGAAACCTTTCCATGTATTCCTTATACACAAACACTATACAGCTCTAGTGTACTCATAGCAAAGGGTTCAAAAGTTCAGTTGAGATGCCTTACATTAAATACACAACAGAAGCAAATGCTAGTAAAATGTGCTATACATACTCCTACCAGAGCACTACCTATTTAGTAAGGGCTTCAGTCTATATGCTACTTGGTTAGCATTTGAGCTATCAATGGCAAGATGCGGAAGAAATAAGTAATGCATCCCTTTGTTTCTGTTTAGTAATGAGTTAGCAGCTTTGCCAAGGAAAGAGTACCATGGCAGTCAACAAAGAGTCATGCGTCTTGCTTTGGAGAACAGGAATTCTTCAATGAGGAAGAAACAAGGTGAGATTTATTCTTCCGCAACTTAACACTCAGGGTAGAATCTATCTTTCATGGAATGGTCTTGAACTGCTGGCCTCAAATCAGAGCACTGTCATTTCCTTCAGCAAATGCAGATCAGATCCCTAATTGGTTATGAAGACTGGAGTAGACAAGAACTCTGTCTTGCAAGACAGAATTACTAAAACCTATTTCTCTTCTGTAACATAAAGGCATGTATTTTGCTATTTGACTACAACATATAACAGGTCCTAAATGTTTCAGCAGGATATTTAACTTAATAAAATTACTTTTTATTGATATAACAAGAAAAGAGCGTTAGGCTAAAGATTAGGTTCAATGGGGTTTCCATTCTACTGTAAAATTTATTTGTAATTTTGGGCAAAAAAGTTATAACTACAGGCTTAGAGGTATTTCATGCATTAGAGTGCAGAGCATAAGGTTTTATTGCTTGTGGATGTGACTGTTGTAGACAAGAGTGTCCCCACACATAACCACTTGTGAATGGCTCTTTGGAAACTAAGTGAGGTTGCAAAGAAAGCCAGGAACAAAATGCATGAAAAAGATGTAGGATTTACATCTGTAAGTAGTGACCTGATCACACTCAGGTTGTCTGGCAAGAAAGTCATCTCTGTACTTCAGTACCTTCTGATATGATCCTTTTACTGACATTAGGTGAATAAGTCTTCATTTCTCCAAAAAAAATGAAAGATAGATGTACACCATAATACTCAGGGGAGCGTTCTCACCTGAGAGAGGAGAATTAGAGCATTGATCTGGGGCATAAAGAGCTCAGATTTATATTCCTGTTCTGCTTGTTTCAGCTCAGAAAAGAGCTGCTGTTCCTGGGGCAAAGAAAGGGGAGCACACACCAACGTAGTGCACTGTCCTCTGTAAATTACTGCCAAGCTCCCCAGCAAGACCTGTTCTATTTTGCATTCACAATTAAGTATTCTTTGGGTCAGTAGAAAAAGTTGATTTTATAGGCCTCTGCTTAATATATCATGTGGGATGAGGGGAAATGAAGTCCCTGTCTTTGCTGTTTGCTTGTTTATACAGACTGTACAATTTCCTATAGAAAACAGAAATAAACATACACGCACATTTGAAAATTACGGGGCAGGCCCAGTGCTTATGAGCACTTTCTCACTTTCTTCCTTTAAACCAAGCTCAGAAAATCAGCCCAGCTCCGCAATTTCAGGCAAGCAGTTACCTCCAGTTTGGATAAAGTGTGCAGGTATACATTTAATTCCATTTGTTTCAAGATTTCAGATTTGCTGCATTTGCTAATCTGAAGATCTATAAAATCCCCTTTTTGAGATACCACAGACTACTCTCACATCTGCATTGTTAAAGATATGTGATCATCAAATTTCCTTAGTTTGTTTTTGTTTTTCTTGTTTTGTTTTGCCTTTTTTTAACAGAGTAAAGGATTATTGTTTCTGACTTCCAAGAACTCCATTTCCTTCCTGAACACTTTGGTGGAGGTAGAGTTCTGTTTACAAATGCATGAAATGGACAGCTTCTAGGAAGCCTGGAGAGATAAATCAAAGGTAGCCTGCATCCCCAGATCATGACAATGTAACTGCAAGATGGTTACTGTAACTGTAACGACATGAGAAAAAATTTATGAAACTCTCTTATTCTATCTTCTATCCCCTGTAACATACACCTTCTTTCACTGTCATTTGTGACTAGCTTTACCATTACTATTTAAGCCAACTAAAATTATTTTTCATGATTTTTTTATATGAAAGTTGCCTCATTCCCTGACACCTTCTACTGCTTACTGGAAGTTCACATACAAGTATGCAAAGAGATCCTTCACACGAATTTTTCACCTTTTCCTTCCCTTGTCAGCCACACAGCCCACCTCATCCACTTCTCCCTTTGTGTCCAGGGAATGCAATTAACTGTAATGTTTGTTGCTTATTCTTTCCTGTTTTGCAGTCCTCTCTAATCTCCTCAGGGGAAAAATAATCTAAAAAAAAAAAAAAAACCCAAAAAAACCCAAAAAAATCCCCAAAAACTCTCTGCAAAAAATACAGGAAAAAACTTTCAATAGCATAGCATTCCCTCCTGCACATCAGAGGAAAACAATCAGTTGGTACAATAAATAAAGACAGGTTCTTTCAGCCATAAAAGACCTCCTGTTTCTATAGGACCAGCTGTAACATGAAACCATGGCTGAAATAATCTTAAATTTGTCCTACTTTTCACTCATACATCTAATATTATGGTTTCTCAAGTAAACTAGCAAATTTTAGAGCATTAGGAATAAAACAAATGTAAGCACATGGGGTTTTAGGACAGGTACAAGCTGACTGTAGTTCCCTCTGTACAGACATTCACCTGAATCTAGACCAGGCACCTAATGATGAGAGTACAAAGCTTGCTGCAAGTGATATACTTAGTATCACCCAAAGAGTACTTGTCACGGACCTCCCAGGCTCTGCACACCCTGTTGAAATCTCTTCTGTCCCCACGCACAGACTTCTTGCCCAGAATTTGACTCATGCCTTCACCTCTGTCCCATCCTCTTCCCTTATGTAACCTTCACATTTTATCTTTATTTGCTCCTT
Organism: Ibycter americanus; assembly: GCA_035590275.1. Classification (NCBI taxonomy): domain Eukaryota; kingdom Metazoa; phylum Chordata; class Aves; order Falconiformes; family Falconidae; genus Ibycter; species Ibycter americanus. Next base: position 3,931,339 of record JAVJGI010000062.1, read on the forward strand.
CTGTCTGTCTACCAAACCCCAAGCTCCCTGGTAGGGAAAGCTGCGGATCAAACAGTTAAGGCCACACAATCTTTTAGGCAACTTACCATGTAAGGAAATACTGGATGATGGTGCTTCAGATCTCATGTATAAAACACAGCCTTTCAAGGATTTGGATGTTTTAAGAAAAATTGCAGAGAAGCTTGTATGTTTTCAGTCTGTTTCTGATTTATTAGGCAGGATTTTTCCAGTGGCTTTTTTCAATGGTTGGGCAGTCTGGTACAGAGTTGCTCTGCTCAGGAGTGCTGGCAGGTAGAAGTTAAGGCTGCTAATGCCATATCATCACTGATAGATATTCCGTGCTACTTTGGGGTGTCATCTAAGCGCTCACCTCAGTTTTCAGGTGCCCACTGCCTAGTACTTATGTCCTGATTTACAAAACTGTTGATCTCCCACAGTTCCTTCTGACTTCTCATTGTTAATGGCAGTAGTAGCAATGCAGGATGAATCACTTCACAATCATTAGAAGAAAAGCTCTTTGGAGGCTTCTCATTTGCACTAAGAACCTTTACGTTGCTGTGGAAGTACGAGGGAGATTTATTGTGGGTGTAAATGACATTTTTATATATCTGCAAATCTCTTTTTCATTATAAGTGTCTTGGACAAAAAAACATATTTGTACATGTATAATAACACATTTTTTTATTAGTACACAGTGTCCTTTGTATAATTGCATGATTCCCACTGAATAACCTTTCTCAGTTCATTTCTTGCTCGTGGAAAAAGACTGTGATAATCATGGATCACAGGCACAATGGCATCTTCAACAGAATTATTGAAGAGACCAAATTCCTCAGGATAGTTCTTTATTCTTCCCTCTCTCACCACGAAACATATTGAGTAGGAGTAATTTCCACTTAGTTTATACAACTGAAAAGCTAGGTGACTGGATTAGCCTTTCGTCCTCACTAGTCCACAGAAAGGATAGGGGTAACTCCAGAAAGAGATTCATCTGGCTGTGATAAGATAATTGGGACAAATTGCTTCCTAGAAATTTCCAGCCTAGACACCTAGGAAACACTGCTGTTTACATTTAACTGCAAAGGTTATTGATCCACAGCTCATACAATATGGACAAAAAGGTGGCTTTGGAGACAGACAGTGACAAAGTTCCTTTCTATATGTGTACAGATTTAATGAACTAGCTTCAGAAAAGTTTGGCATTTTTTTCTTAAAAACTTTGAGAAATACTGTTCTTTGCTTTATAAGCAAACTTAGCCATTTTCTTATCCACCCAAGGTTCTGTGTCAAAGTTATTGACAGCGAAGACAGGCATCTTGAGTGAAATTAGTTGTAACCTTTACCAAGAAAAGATTCAGTTTGAACACTGTGAGACTGCAAGTTTACAAATCCTTTGATTAAAAGGAAAGAAATGAGAACTACCCTCATTCAATGAAATGGAAAAGATGGAAAAGATTAAAACTGACAAGTATAAAATCTTTAAATACCACAAAGAATTCTACAAGAGAATTTTCTTACATAGATTATAGAATGACAGATATAAATGGAAATTGAAGAACAACAGATCAGAAGAAACCATTTTTCATGCAGGAAATGTGTGAAGGAAGATTGCTGCTACAAGCATACTGACTTGACTAAAGAAACAGATTCCATTCTAAGTCAGGAAGAGTGATATGTTTGTATAATTTTGATATGCCACATACTCAGAGAACAGGCTGGGAATGTAAATGAAAAACATATTCACTCAGAAAGTTTAGTATCTGGCAAACAAATCTAGGAATTTCATCATCTTCCAGGAGTCTAGAACACTTTTTTTTTTTTTTTTTTTTTTTTACATCTTGCCCTGCCCACACTGGCCCAAGGGCTACTACATGAACTTTCTCCTGGGTAACTTGTTCAAAGGCTTGCTGTTGCTCAGGGCCCCATTTGAAATCACTCTTCTTCCAGGTCACCTGACAGAGGGGGTTTACAATCAGACAGTAATTTGGAACATGCATTCTCCAAAAATCCATAATGCCTAAGAAAGCTTGTTTCTTTTTTACTAGTTTTTCCAGATTCTGCACTTGTTCAGCAGTGAAGTTCCAAAACACTGGAAGTACACTGTCCCTAGGTAGTTGCCCATACTATCCCACATGCCTGCCACTCATAACTATCCAGTCTTGGGACAGATCTCTGGATTAATATTCTTAAATAGTTGTTTAACCTTAAACAAGACTTGGTACACATTCAGAAGTCATAGCAATAGGAACATGCTGTTTCAGACATCCCAAGATACTCAAAATTCTCAAAAGCTATTAAAATTAGCCTGGAGGTGAAGGGGAAGATGAAGGGAGGTGTCTCCCCCATGCACTGGGTCTCCAAGGAGAAAAGTTAAAAGGTATAATTATTAATAGTTTCCGATAGATGGCTCCTGAAGTACGGAGATGATGGCAATGCTGAGTACAAATACCAGATTAGCCTCACAACCAGCAATTCTGTCATACCATAAGCCAGTGTTACAAAGTACAACACAACAACCTTAGCTCAGTTCCCACAGGTGATAAAGAGCACAACAGGGAGCATGTACTGCAGGAGCATATACTGCAAGTACGGTATTACATGATGCAACTTTAAGAACAAGCACACCAACTCTGAGAGCAAATAAACCAACATTGTGACCAGCAATTATCAAACTAATATAAAGAATGCTTACAACAAATTTGTTCTGGCATGTTCTAGTCAGATTTCTCTCAACCTGTTGTGCCCAATGCTGGGCACCAAAAAGGACTGTCACGGTTTGACCCCAGCCAGCAACTGGGTATCATGCAGCCGCTCACTCACAGCCCACCACCCCCAGTGGATGGGGAGGAGAATCAGAAAAAGATAAAACCCATGGGTTGAGATAAGAACAGTGTAATATAAAGCAAAACAACGCAACAACAACAATAATAATAGTAATGAAAAGGAAAAAGAGAGAGAGAAATGAAAGTCGAGAAAAAACAGGTCATGTACAATACCAGTGGTCAGCTTACCACTCGCTGACCGATGCCCAGCCAGTCCCCAAGCAGCAATGAGCAGGCCCCTGGTCAACTCCCTCCCGTTTATATACTGAGCATGATGTTCTGTGGTATGGAATATCCCTTTGGCTAGTTCAGGTCAGCTGTTCTGGCTCTGCTCCCTCCCGGCTTCTTGTGGCCCTGCTCGCTGGCAGAGCACAGGAAACTGAAAAGCCCTTGCCTTAGGGTAAGCACTGCTCAGCAGCAACTGAAACACCAGCGTGTTATCAACATTGTCCTCATCCTAAATCCAAAACCACAGCGCTGTACCAGCTAGTAGGAAGAAAATTAACTCTACCCCAGCAGAAACCGGGACGCTAACAGATTTGTAGCCTCTCAGAACACTGCCTCTCAGTTAAGGTACACAATTCTGATACTAATTTCTTCTGTTGTTAATAAATTCAGTTACACTACTAAAACACCAGTAAAATTTAGGTGTCAAAGTCAGCCTGGGTATGAAAAGTTTCACTCAGCTGTGTTTGACCCTGGTTTAGCCAGATTCAATTATTCCCTCAGGGAAAGGGTTTAAACCATGTTTTCCATAACCTTGGAAAGTTCCCTTCTGTTCATTTCTACCCCCACCCCCTGCCCCCACACACAGCATTTCCCTGTAAATAACAAATGTTACCAAGTCTAGTAATTCAAATATTCATATTGAATGAAGAAGGCTGCTAATGACTCCTGCCACAAAAATCCAGTGACTGAAGTTAAATACATACCATCACCTGGAACCTCTGACCATGAAAACAATAGAGTATCAGCTTGCATCACATTAGGCAAGCACTTGCCAACAAATAGTTTACCTGTGGTTCTGTTAAGCTCTTTTATCCAACATGTTTATACCAAAGCAGTAGTGATTTCATTCCATTCCATGTGACAAATTTCTATAATATTAATACAATCTTCTCAATTTCCCACTATTACAACTTATTTTTTGGCAAAGTAAAAATTCATCTAATATTTTAAATAAAACAAACGTCACTAAATCAGGCAAAACGGGATGCATATCCCATTTTCAGATTGTTTAAAATTATTTCCCTCTTTCTGTTTATGAAAAGTGATTATCAGAAAATGCTGTCTTTCTAGCCAGTATAGGTTCCCAAACAGCAGGGAAGAATCCAAGTGACAAAGTGATTCTAGATATAAAAATATATAACCTACTAAATTGGTTAATTTGGATTTTAGAAATAGAAAAGAAACCTATGAAAAGATTCTTCTTTATGGCAGTGCATCCTACTTTTCTGTGGTTCAAGGCGTGTGGAAATTCTTTGACATAGCTCCTGAAACTGCATAGCTCAATTAGGTGCTGTACAGATACCCAGATTTGTTTACCCCCAAACAGGGTTGTGATACCTGAATTTGTTCCTGGCCTCCAAGCTATCCTGCTTCAAGCAGACAAAGTAGTCTCTCCAGAACTAATTCAGGTATCTGTATGTGCACTGTACTGTAACATAACAGGTACACTCACCTCTTTTCAAATGCAAACAGGCTTAAAGCTTAAGAAAACAGATAAAAAGAAAAAACTCTGGAATAATTATTTGCCCATGCTGAAAATCTGCTGAGATTTCATTCCATTTTCCTGTTTACGACACTAAGTATTCTCGATGTTATCTTTTAAATTTCTTATTTTATCATTTTGCTATGCCACAAGGAGAGAGAAAATCAAGGACTGCAAGTCTGAATACAAAGTAGATTAAATTCACTCTTGGTTTTCTAAACCTCAGGTTTTAGATTTTTGAAAACTTAAGGCAAATATGGTCAAACTTGTAGTGTCAGATAACAGCTTTCCTTTGATTCCTCTATATAGAGAGTTAGATAAATATCATGAGACAATAAAGCATGAGAAAAACTCTTTCCTTCAATAAAATAAAACCCCCTTCACCATTATAAAAATGTCTTCTTTTTAAGATAGCATGACAAAACATTGTAACAGAAAGACCATGCTAACAAGGCATTGTTACAGTCTTTCAAAGAAAGGAGGAGTATGTATTAGTAATCCTGGTTTTCACAAATCTTGAGGAAGTAAAATATGCTGGGAAATTGCATGGACTTCAAGTAATTTTTCTGTTTGCTTAAAACGATCTAATAATGATATAATGAAAAAAAACCAGGCAGACACATAACTCCAGTATTTCTTTTACATTGTACATTTTTGCTCTATTGCAACAACCACTTAGGAAAAAATGAAACTAAATTCTCCCAAAGGAGGAAGAAAAACTCCAGAACATTAAGGGAACACATTCACTTACACTGCAAAGAAAGATGAATTAAGAAATGTGCTTAAAGAATTAAATGAGTCATGTTTTGTGCTTTCTCTACATCTTTTGAATTACTGACTAAACAATGTTGCGTTAACCAGATATCAATTGAGTCACAAAACAGACTCAGGTCAGGGCTGATACACTCCATCTCAGATTTTGTCCCCAGTAGAGTCTTTTAACCAGAGAAAAGTCATTTCTGATGTCCAGTTGATGAAAATTCCCTACCCAATATTTCACTTTTTTTTTTTTTTTTAAAGAATGATAACCCCTTTAAGAAAAAAGAACAACAAACAATATAAAGAGCATTGTGGCTGTTGTTCAGTTAATAAATACATCATTTATTCTATTTAGATCAGAGTTGTTAACTCCTTTGAAGAAAGAAGCAGGAGTTTAGGTATTACTTGTTCTTAATATTCAGAAAATAGAAGTGAAAGCGTCTAGTAAATTTATACCTAAAATCTTGTTTAACAAATATGGAAGAGACTTTAGAAGTACTCTGAAAAGTGACAAGACCTCTTTGCTGTACAGATCAACTCAGTAATTGTCTTCGAATGGGAAGTTCTGCGTCGCTAAACAATGAAAAGACTAATATGGGTAAATTGTTGGTAATTTACAGCTCCCTTCACAGATTTAACATTGTCCACTGACGCATATTCAAAAGACTGCTTTGAATATATAACTTGCCTGCCGTAGCTTTTGGAAATCTGGTTACCTAGCTAGACAATTATGAAGCTGACATTTACTGTATGTGCAATTATGGAATATACAGTGTCACTGCTTTCAAATGTCACCTCTTTGCCACAGTTCTTATCTTGCAGAAAATGTCCTTGCCTCCCTTGAGAGAGGGGAGCTTATTCAACTAGTACTGACATCAATGATTAAGGGAATGATTAATAAAATCAAATGTATTGTTAGAAGTTTGACTTTAAGACAATTGAAACAAATGAGTTGTTAATGGTTAATTCAAGATATAAGTATTTTTGTATATCCTGCTAAATGCTTCATTGAGCATCAATAAATCCTTTGTCCAAAAAAGTCACTTCAAAAGGAAGCACCCCCACAAGATAGATGAGCTGACTGGAAGTTCATCATGAGGAATGAGCTCAGCAAAAATGAGGGGAAAGGTAATTCCCACAGGGTGAGATTGTGAACACCAACTCAGTGACCACCAACTCAAGAAATCCCCCAGCCCCAAAAAGAAGTTGAGGATGAGCATGCAAACTAATTTTATGAGAAGCCAGAGAATTATTTGACAAATAGGAAACTGAATACTAGATAATGAAGGAATTAGGTAACTTGTAATCAATGAAGGTTGATGTCTTTGTATGCTAAACTGTATAAATAGTGTAAAGTTTTGACAAGCGGGGAGCTAGGCATTTGTGGGTTACCACCTAGCTCCCTACTTCGTGCCAACTGGAATAAAGGAATAGAAATACCTCGACTCAGTGTGTAAATTAGTGCTGCGCACTGGGTAACAAGCCCGCCTGTGGGATAACAGTACCAATGAACACCAGCAAGATATTTACAAAAGCAATTAGCTCCTTTGAGTGCCTAATTTGACATCTTCAAAGGGTCTCACTTTAGAAATGAAGCTGTCAGACCTCTGGAGAATAAGCCCCATTACAAGGTCCACCTTGTCTCAAGGTGGCACCTAAATTTTTTACTCTAAAGCTTTGGTTCTCTTGTCTTTTGTATATGATGTTCCCATATAATTCTTTATGATAAGACAGAGTGGAGGATATGCATGTCACCTTACTCGTGGGGTTGATAAGGGAATTCTCACAAGACTCTGTAAAAGGAGTAATAAAATAGAAATTTTTTTGTAGGATTACAATTCCTCCTCTCCTTTTGTAAACACAGGTGGTGCTAAGGTTGACAGTGTATGTTTGGCTTATATTAAGGGCAAACTAACAACATTTATTTTTTTTCATTTATACCAGTATTTTCACAGTACCGATAAGCATTTACTATTAATTTAAAGTACCCTTTTCTATTCTTAACAGAGCTTGCATCCATTTTTCAGCATTTGGAATTTAAAAATGAATAAATAAATTAATGTTTTATACCTATGTCAGTCTTTATTATAAAGGTTAATTTTATTAACTTTGTTGGAATTACTCTGGGGAAAAAAAAATAAAATAAAAATTTGTCATTTTTCATCCAAAACTCTTCTCTGTCATCCCTTCTGACTCAAGTACTTCCTCCGCTCCAACTTTAAATTACGAGAGGGAGATCACTACAAAAAGATCTTGAAAACTCTGCATCAAAATTAATAGATATTTTGGAATGTAATTTTTTCAGGGCCATCTCTGTGAGAGACTGTATGAGTATGCAAGTATGGCAATGCAGAAATACTTCTAAATAAACAAATAAAAATGAGTAAATTCACCTTCCTTGTCTGGACGGGTTTTTTTCCACACATGCAAAATTGACTCATGGTCACAGTTTCTTTGTACTCTGCTGTCTGCTCTAGGAAAAAACTCTTTAAACAGTGCAGATGGTTTCAGGGGAATTATTTCTGTTAGAATAAGCAGCAATTTTACTTGACTTATGAAATCAATACTGAAGTGAAGCTTTGGGAACAACTGAGAACTATATTTTGGTTTATTAATAGAAATCCTATTAAATGTTTTCATTTCATAACAGTGCCTACAGACATTCTGGGTCTTCTGCCGAGGAAACTTGTCTGTTGAGTAAAACTTCATAAAGCCTTACAAAAAATTTGTCCACCACAGCTACAAACACTGATGGTTTTAGATCACATACAAAAAGAAGAATAGGCTAACATGCATAATGCCTTCAAAACAGTTTCTACCATGAAGAACTGGTAGTGCTCAAGAACGCATCTTTACTACTAACATGTACTGGGTAAAAAGTTATCTTCCCAGGTTTTCCAGTGTTAGATACTTCCTAATAGTCACTATGTACAGTTGTGGAAAAGACAGCAATATATACAGACATTAGAAAAAAATGAGTAAAAATTAGGTTGAAACATCAATCATAGTTTGCTGTCATATACAGCAATGATGAAATAAAACAGTGACCTCTAAGTGGTTGCACTGTCGGTTTCAAGAATTAAGATGAGCCGATGAGCCTGAGCTCATTGTCAGCTATGATTGTCAAAAATAAGGTAGCAGAGGCACTAAATATGAACCTCAGATGACAGTTCTATTATGAATAAGAGATGAAAAAAACCCAACGAACATGAAAAAAAGGGTTTTCTTCTACTTAATTGGGACCAGCATGACATTGCTTGACAAGAATTTTATTTAACAGAGGTGTTTAAAATGCTTCAGGCTAAATGTGACATGAAAATTATTCTATTGTTTATAGATACACTGAACAAACAGCTATAGTAATTATGGCTATCTCTTACCATGGAAGTTTGATTTGAATATAGAATCAAGACCTTATTGTAACCTTTGGAAGTATAGTCCACAAGCCAATTACTGACTGCAAGACAAAGATTTCTTTCAACCTTTGCAGCCACAAAAAGAAATCTGTATTTTTTTACTGCCATTTCATTATAGCTTTTCTTTACTCACAGCATTTTGCATACAATCTACTTGCGAAGAAAAACACCTTCTGCTGCACTTGAGGTACATATACATGCAATCAAAGCTGCATCTCAAATTTGTATTCATGCATTTCAGATACCATTACCTTGGCTAATGTTACTGCAAATAAACGCGTAGCCATAGCAGCAGAGAATTTGATGCAGGCTGCAAAGCCTGACTGAAAACTTAGTGAATAATGCTGCTTTCTGTGCTGCAGTGGGCTCTGTGCTGCCTTGGGTATGCTGCTGTTTGTGTTTGAACTTAACTAGCCTGAAATAAATGTGCAAGCTGCAAATATGCCTTGACTGTTGTTGTAAATAATTTATAAACTCAGATGAGCCATAGCTATTAGCTGCTTGAAATGATCTTCTAATGTGCAAAATCCTGATCATTGAAAATTAAGTGCTTTCTTCTTCTCCCTAAATAGAATAAAAAAAAGCTCCCCTGTTAGATGCTATTGAACCAAAACCTTACTGAAATGTAACACTAAAACTATACCAATACTCGTCATACAGTGCTCTAAATGGGAATTACAGCAAAAGCATATACCACAATATTTACAGCAGTTTATGGCTCTTTACAGTTAAAGCAAATTGTAACACTAACAGGTAGTTTTGAACATATATGTAATTCAGTTGTTAGTTCAAAAATACAAAGCACCATGGAAGGAAACAAAGGAAATCAATATACCAATCATATCTACATCGACAAAAATCCAGTGAAATTTTTTTGTATTCTTAAGGTGTTAGAACATTTCCAAGACACAGCAATTCCCAATGTATATTATTTCTATTAGTTATGCAGCAGGGCATTTCCTCGGCAAAAAATTATCTGACTTGATGGGCCTTGTCACAACTAGAAAAAATACAATTGGTAATTCCGATCACAGAAATAGAGTAGATTTAAACTTGACAAAAAACACATACCATGTTAGAAAGAGGCAATCTGTTCAATAAGAGTGCAGTAGGACTGAAAATAACACACCTAAGAGGCCACCCTGGGATGCAGCATGAGAACTAGTACTCCTTTTTCATCAGAAATACCAACTGATTGAACACTACCAGACTTTTCTGGGGAGCTCAACAGATCATGAAGAGAAAAATGGCCAACCAATGGCTAATATTCCACTAAACTTACTATTCCTCCTTTTTTTTTTTTCTTAAGCTGTCCACTTAAAAGAAACAATTTCAGTTCTCAGTTCTAGAGCTTGCTCCTCTATATTATTTTGTTTTATAGGGACTGGCTCAGCCTCGTGAGCAAGTGAAAATTTGGTACCTTGAGCCGTATTGAGGATGACAATGGCAATGGTTAGAGATTTTCTTCCTGCTTCCATTTGTATTACAGCTATGGAAAAAGTGTGCATTCCGGCTGTATTTCTCTCCTCTGTCAATCTCTGAGAGATATGGAGCCATTACTGTCCAGTTCCCACCTATGCTTGGGTCTGATTTGTATTCCACTTTTTAAGGTAAGTATCTTTCATCATAAAGATGAAAACACTTTTTATTCATTTGATTGGTTTGGTTTTGTTTTGAAACAGAAGAGATTAGCTACGACTTGGTGGTATCTGCCCAACAGATTGCTACACTCTGAACAATTCAGAGGACAGACATTTCAAGTTATGGCTTGTAATTCTTTTCGACTGCATGATGAATCAAAGAAGTTCATCTTAGGTATGAATCTGAGGTGTGTATTAATGAAGTATATCTACTCTAAGTGAATCTGTTAGTCTCAGCAGAATAAGCAGTAACCAAAGCAGTTACCAAAGCAGTTACCAGTTAACCCGAACAGCCAAAACCAGTATGGAAGCAAACAAGGAAAGTGCTTCAATTGCTGCTTGAGAACTTTTATCTGTCTCCACATGTTTCAAGCTTAGACTAAGTCAGTGGTTTTTTTCCATGATAGAAAATTTACATCCGTTTGAAATTTTAGGCTGGGAAAAACAGCAAATCAATGAAAAGACCAAGCCAATACTTCTGTCTAATGTGATATCCCAGTTCTTCTGAAGTAGGCTGAAATCACAGACTTCTTGTTTATACGGTCTGTATGTAATGTACCATTATATACAGTATTCATCACTTATTATACATGTAATAATAGATTATTACATATGTATCTATGTTATATATAAAGTGCAAGAAAAAAATTATACAGAGGACAAGACTGAAAAAATCCTCACACACTGCTGAACTCAGAAGCAGAAAATTAAAGAAAATTTATCATTATAATTCTTGCTTTGACTGGCTACATTGTTAACTTCAGTGAGGTCATTATCTAAAAAAACACCTTTGATACTCAGAGTCTAGTATTCATTCTAGATAGTATGCATCCTACAGAATTTCTGATTTCCCAATAACAAAATAAGTTATTAAAAGTGAATTCTCAACTTCCCTACACAGATTTTGAAAAGGAAAAAAAAAAAGTTCACCTCAAAGCTGAACTTGGAGCAACCAATGACAATGTATTTCTATCAAAAAGTCAAAAAGGCTTTGTTAAGTCAACTCACCATAATCTACACCAACTTCAGGGCTTTGTTTATCTCAAGATAGGAAGATACAACATGTTAATATTGTGGCAGGTGTCAACAAATCAAAAACATACTAAAGAATTCCTTAAAAGCAAGTTCAGAGTTGTATTATCCTGTTCCTGAGCTAGCAAGACGTGAAAGAAAATGTGAATTTATTTTAAAATGCCTTAGAATCTGATTACCTCAAAATGCTCTATGGAAAAAACTGACTTTGGTAACAACAAACAAAGAAGAATACAAGAGTTTACTTTTACTCTTCTCTCCAAATCAAATGTCTGAACTTAAAAATTCAGTATCAAATTATATCCGTCTGCTGTACAAATCAGTCCCTGGGTTAGACTATGAATTTGCAGAATGAAAATCTTGGGGATTTTTTTGGCTTGTTTTTAACCTGAAACATGGTCCTAACATTTGACCAAATGGAGTTAGTTTGAAAACTGGAAGCTACACTGTCTGTCCACAGACAGCTAGATAGACAGACAGAATGGGCTGAAAAGAAGTAACATTCAACATAATATCTTACAAGCAGAAGCACTTAGAGGAGAAATTCAGATGTGCTCTGTAGTCATCATTCAAATTTCAATGTTATGTGCTAGACAAGCACCTGTCAAACATACTTGATTCTTCGTTGAGCCAATTCCTATAAGTGAATTAATTATCTTTAAACTGTCCTTCCAGTTCTATTTTCTTTAATTTTGTGTTTAATAATGCCAAATTCTGTATGTTCTTTTTCTGGCAATATACACTTAAGAAATAAACACTTAAGCATGAGGTATAATTAATATAATCAATTTGATGGCATCTGCTTTATAAACTCTGAAGTGCATTTAAACATCAAAGGATAAGGCATTCTGCTTAAAAAACTAAGAAAGGAGATTTTTTTTTTCTTCATGTTTCAATGACTTTTTTTCTTTAACGGAGATAGTACATATATAAATTCTTTCCTGAAACCACTAGTTATGAACAACTAAAAACAATCACTCTGGACTCCTCAAGCTTAACAAAAGCACAGCTAGTATAATAATATTCTGTAGATTGTCTAACAAACAAAGCTAACAAGCACCTGCACCCTCCCTGTAACTTTTCATATATGAGCAAGTCCTACTAATTACAGTAAGACAGTTCAGGAGTTTATGAATAAATATATGCACAAGACTCATGCTCAAAATTTGGAGAAATATTTTGCCAAAAATAACTGATTAATTTACTATTACTTTGCTGATACAACATCACCTTTGAATTATACTGGTAAATGATAGCTTAAACCATTCCAGCGGTAGTATCAAGAAAACCAAGACAAAAATAGAATTAACGCAAAAAAGCTCATAAACACTTGGCAACATCTAAAATGTTCCACAACCTCTGCTTTCTATTATAGTTCCATAATCCATTAAAAAACATCCTTACATAATTGTTCTTGAGGATTATAAAAGTACTACATTTAAACATGTAACTGAATTTTAAATCAATAACCCACAAAAGATAGAAGAGCTTTGCAAAGTAATCAGTAAATATAGTTTCAGGATGTAATATTCAGGTGATTCTTAAAAAGCAGGTTCCAATACAGTTTCAGTGTTCTAATAATGTAGAAAACTGAAAAAATGACAGCAGTCTTTTGAAAGCACAGATCAACTACATAAGCTGAGAAGAGCATGCAATTCATGAATATGGTTCATTACCACGGTTACAAGCTTTCAGGACAGGCCGCTGTGTGGTTGGACTGAGATTTTGTGGTACGTCTGCAAAAGCAAGGAAAAAATGGAAATAAAACACATCTTTGAAAGTTATGGAGTACTGTAACATCTTTACTAAGGATTATTTAGAAGTTAGGCATTTCTAGGAGTAAATTGACAGTTATATACCAGTGAAATAATTTGATTAATTTACAGGGCAAGATGACTTTTACTTCCCCCATTCAACTAAAAAGTTGAAGTGGCTGTATCAAAAAGTCTTGTCATAATAATCAGGCTGTGCTAAGTTCAGTAAATTAATCTCCAAAGTGCTACTGACATCTGCAAAGCAGTCTAAACTTCCCTGAAACTTGTCATTGCAAGAAAGAATTAAAAAGAAAGAATTAAACCCAATAGCATTTAAGTTCTAGAGCACTAGACCTACTGGATTACATAACGCTTTTAACTTTTTCTGGAAAACAAAATGTAAAATAGAATATTCACCTTTAGACCTCGGTGCCCTTTTCCTTCGGTCTCGAAAAGCTGCACCTGACTGCAAGGCCTCCAACAGGCTATCCATCACTCCAGTCTCCTCACCTTCTGTGAAGAAGAGAGAAGGAACCCTTTAGGTTACCATAGCAATATCAAAGCATAAATAATAACAATAAAATACGATAAAAGATATTAATAGTATTATTAAAACTATTTCAAACTCAGACCAGGTTTTGACACTCACAAATTGCTCTTTTGCAATTAATCACAATAGATTTGGTCTTCTATACATTGAACTAGGCAAATTCTATTCCAGTCATTTCACACTCCTGTCTCTATATTGAAAGTCAAGCATAGTTTTAAGTGAAATGTCATTTCACTCATTTTCATTTCAGTACCCTTTTGCAACTGCAAATAATCAGTTTCATGTCAGCTTTCAAGAGCTGGCCCTTAAATGATTTGCTATATTAGACAAGAGATCATTTCAGTTATTGTCATAAAAAGTTGAAATTATTTCTCAGCAGGAAGCTGAGTGAACAATATTGGACTGGATGGGATACAGAGTGATATCTATAGGTAGCTTTAATCAAAAGCCATTTTCCATTTGTATTTAATAACTTCTGGCCAATATTAAATAATTGATGTAGTTCAGGAAAATTCGGGGGATATTATACATACATGGGTAATACAATAAGTAGAAAGAATTACGGATGTCACTGTGAGATTATAATTAAATGCAAACATTAAACGCCCTACTTTTATTTCCTCAAATAAATGTATCAGAAAATGTTAGATTTTTTAACCTTGTTAACCCCTTGTGTCTGTGCCTGGGAGGACAAAGAACACAACTCCAGGGATTTACTATATGATGAAAAAATCACCACAGAGGAATAAAGAATTACATGATAGAAATCTCATTATGCCTCACTAAGCAAAACTCTCTAGGTTAACACACACTTTGGATACAGTCAGACATACCACATGACTCTGCAGTTATTGCTTGTAGTGAATATTCAAATCAGGATCTGAACTAGCTGATGGGCATAAAGAGATGCCACACCACTAATTAAAGTGCTGAACAACAAGTAAGGAAGAAAGACAACCTTCAAGACCTGAATATGGAGGAAAATTATTATGGGAGATGTTGCTTTTCAACACTATTTCTATGTTTCTCTTCTTTAAATAAATTCCATCTTTCAATAAGCTTTACAGAATTCTAGCATCTAAGGTTAAGTGTTTTCAAAGGCAACAAAAATAATTCAGACAAAAAAACCCTCACAGTTGCAGAGAGGAAGGTCTGGCAAAGTACTGTCAAATCAGCATGGGACAAATGACAAATGTGATGTTCTAGAAACCACATTTTTACTCTCATGATTCTACCACTAAGTCAAGAGTTGAATCTAATTTAGCTACTGAGAACCCTAAGCCTGGATATCATCTAAAAGCAGAAGAGGAAAGCATAAGAAAAGGAAGCACAAGATTTTGGGAACAAAGATATGCAAATTGTTATTTAAAAAAATAATAATCATGTATTGTCTTAAAATTCGAGCTTTCCTGCCCACAAATTAAAGAAAAAATGTCCTTCAAATACAACTTAAAGTCACATAGTGGTAATCTCCTCATAAAATAGTAAGAGTTTATATATTCAAAAATTCTATAGAAATACACATACAAACATAGCTAAAGCTCACAACAGATACTCCCTAACACTGATTCAAACTTAAACTAGATTTTCATAAACATTTTTGTAATTTTCCCTATTACATCAGCAACTACTTTATTATGTACAGAAGGACCAAACACATTTATTTTAAAATCTAGTTTTGTGCAACTGTATTACAAATTGCATTTAGTTAGCACTTCTGTTCCTTTTATTTTCATTTTTACCCATTCCTTAATTTCTGTTAATTCTACATGTGTATTTGTGTTTAGAAAGTGATTTTAATGTAATATTTGGAATTTCCTAAAAGTATCCTCTAAGGAGAACCCTCTTACTCCCTTTTAGTATTTGATTTGCTGCTCTCCCAATATGCTGGTCTTTAAAACAATAAAACTGTAATCTGAAAACACCTTTAGAATCATAGAATCATTTAGGTTGGAAAAGATCTTCAAGATCACTGAGTCCAGCTGTTAACCTACCACTGCCAAGTCCATCACTAAACCATGTCCCTAAGCACCACATCTAGGCGTTTTTTAAATACCTCCAGGGATGGTGATTCCACCACCTCCCTCAGCAGCCTCTTCCAATGCTTCACCACCCTTTCGGTGAAAAAGTTTTTCCTAATATCCAATTTAAACCTCCCCTGGCACAACTTGAGGCCGTTTCCTCTCCTCCTATTGCTTGTTACTTAGGAGAAGAGACTGACACCCACCTGCCTACAACCTCCTTTCAAGCAGTTGTAGAGAGCTATAAGATCCCGCCAAGCCTCCTCCTCTCCAGGCTAAACACCACCAGTTCCCTCAGCTGGTCTTCATGAGACTTGTGCTCCAGACCCTTCACCAGCTTTGTCGCCCTTCTCTGGTCACGCTCCAGCACCTCCATGTGCCTCTTGTAGTGACGGGCCCAGAACTGAACACAGTATTCGAGGTGCAGCCTCACCAGCGCCGAGTCCAGGGGGACAATCCCTTTCCTTGTCCTGCCAGGATGCTATGGGCCTTCCTGAATATCTGGGCACGCTGCTGGATCACATTCAGCCAGCTCTCAATTAGCACCCCCAGGTCCTTTTCCTCTGGGCAGCTTTCCAGCCACTCTTCCCCAAGCCTGTAGCGTTGCGTGGGGTTGCTGTAACCCAAGTGCAGGACCTGGCACTTGACCTTGTTGAACCTCATAGCACTGGCCTTGGCCCATCAGTCCAGCCTGTCCTGATGCCGCTGTAGGGCATTCCTGCCCTCCAGCAGATCAACACTCCCGCCCAACTTGGTGTTCGCAAACTTACTGAAGGTGCACTTGATCCCCTTGTTCAAATCTATACTCTGTACTACCAGACTAGTTAACAACCTTACACAAAAGACCTATATGCAAAAAGTAATAATGGAAAATTAACAAATAATTTAAAATTTTGCATAACATTTAAGTACATGTATTGTCTGTACAACACATGGCAGACATAGATTAAAGATGAAGACTGAAATACAGGTATTTTTTTCTCTTGATTTGCATTTGGTAAAATGTGCTTTATTATACTGAGGTTTGCTCTCTTATGACTTATGGCCTACCACAGATAATAACAAGGCCTGGAATGTAACTTACATTAAAAAAAAAAAAAAAAAAAAAAAAAATCACTCAGATTACATATTCAGTTTCCTGGGTGGTTTTTTTGTTTTGTTTTATGATGGTGGGGTTTTTTTGTTGGTTTGGTTTGGTTTGGTTTTTAAACTTTCCTTTCTCCATCTGATGTAATGCAATCCTCTAAAATACTCATGTCTGGAATGAAAACACTCAGTGAATAGTTCCAAACCAAAGTGATGCTTGAAGAAATTTTGAGGCCAGGCCATTAGTTACAATAAGGTACATGAATGTTGAAGGAAAGTTTTAAGCATTTTGGGTAATAGTAATTCAAAAAAGACTGAATAATATTCACAGTCCCCAAAATGATATGATAAATGTTTATGGAAAAGACTTCATAAGCTTTGTTTTAGGAAGTAGGAATAATAGAAGAAAAATTTCAATCCTATTTCAGCATGTCATCTCTCTCCTTTTAAGCCTATCCAAGACTACTATGGATTTCACAGTTATTTCAAGAACTTAAGAGTTTTCAGTAGAAAAAAATCCTGAGGCATAATCTGCTATACTATAAAAAGACCCATCAAAAAAAAATTTAAAAAGATTTTAAATAATGGAATAGAAATACTGCAAATCCACAACTTTTTGTAGCATAGCTGTAACACATTTATGGGTTCTATCTGTTTTTTATACTTATCTGAAATATACTATAGTCACAAACTGGATTATAGGTTAGTGCTTCCATTGACATGCAAAACAGTTAACAGAACAATAAATAGAGTATACAGAAACTTGAACTAAAAAATTCCTCTAGTAGTTTTCCTGTATGCATGGATGTACTGAAAAAAGTTAACCACTGCAAATAAAAAAATTCATAGTTAATAATCTATGTACCCCACTTGGAGTACTGTGTTCAGCTCTGGAGCCCCCAGCATAAGGACATGGACCTGTTGGAGCACGTCCAGAGGAGGGCCATGAAAATGGTGAGAGGACTGGAGCACCTCTTGTATGAAGACAGGATGAGAGAGTTGGGGTTGTTCAGTCTGGAGAAGAGAAGGCTCCGGAAAGACCTTATAGCAGCCTTCCAGGACCTAAAGGGAGTCTACCAGAAAGCTGGAGAGGGATTGTTTTACAAGGGCATGCAGTGACAGGACAAGGGGGAATGGCTTTAAACGGAAAGAGGGTAGATGTAGATTAGGTATTAGGAAGAAATTCTTTACTGTGAGGGTGGTGAGGCACTGGAGCAGGTTGGCCAGAGAAGCTGTGGATGCCCCATCGCTGGCAGTGTTCAAGGCCAGGTTGGATGGGGTTTTGAGTAGCCTGGTCTAGTGGAGGGTGTCCCTGTCCATGGCAAGGAGTTTGGAACTAGATGATCTTTAAGGTCCCTTCCAACCCAAACCATTCTATGATTCTAAGATACACAAAACATGTAGAAAGCTTGTTTTGCAAACTCCTACACATTCAGTTAGGCTCCAAATGCTGTTTTTTGATGCCTATGTCAACAGTTGACTGTGACACCTTCTATGAAGTTACACAGCTAGCTATTAATACCCATACTACCTATAATATTGTCCAAGTTTGTATGATGGAAAGTTTAAGAAATGGAAGTGTACCATGCAGTATTTTAGAAATCTTTTAAACTGCCCTGGGAGAACTGCATACAACATTGCTACAGTGATAGCATAAGAGTTGCAAATATTGTTCAATATTAACACTTCCTATGGGACCTTTAAATCGGCTTTCACAAGCTGCTGCAGACTGCTGCCACCAATCCCAGCTGGCTTCCTAATTAGTCAAGTGTATCAATCTTTTGACATCCTAGAACTAGTAATTCCAGTTGGCCTGCAGATAGCTACATAACCCACAAAAAGTCCTTTGAGAAATATACCCTTCCATGATTTAAATGATCTCTTTTCCTTTAATTGCAGAAGAGGAGATTTAAATACTTTTTAATACCATACCTATTTAAAACTCATACAAGTATCTTTTAAATACCATCTAAAGCAGAAGTAAACTTGACAAAATAACTGGCAAGTTTTGCCCTTGACATTTCAGTGCCAAGTCAGATATAAACTACCTAATTTCATAATTACGTCTTTAGAAATGCTAAGAATATTAGAGACCCTTCTCGTTTAGTGCATTGAGTATCATAAGCTTTATAGTGCAACTTTAATATGTCTTAGAATGATAGCACCAGATACTGCAGCTGGTAATGACTCCTTCATTTTATGTACTTAAGGAACAAATGATATATACCATAATTTCAGGAGCAGTAGTCCACTGACATTACAGAATCACAAACATAATTAGCAATATGGTTTTAAAATAAGAGTGGTGCAACAAGATTACTTTGGATGAAAAATGTTTTTACAGTTCCCCTGCATCTGTCCAATATAAACTAAAACATCACACTCAACACTGGGACTCCAGAAGTTCACTTTACCAGGAGAAAAAACATGTAATAAGATGTTTATTTCCTCTTTCAAGGAATCAAAGCTTTATTCAGCTACTACTTTAAAAAAAAAAAAATCTTTTTTTGGTGGTGGTGTTTTGTTTTTTTTTTTTAATGAAGGAAATACTAAGGCGCTTAAGAAAAACCAGACCAAGAGTTCTTTAGCATGATTTCTGTTGATGTTGCCTACTCAGTCTGTACACTTAAGGGGTTTATCTACAGGGACTCTGACTGTCATTTTCCACTAGGATCTATTTATTTACACACAGCTTTTTGTTACACCATAAGTACTGGAAAGGATCCGCTCCTAAAGCCAACCTCTGAATACTAAGCCTCATCTGCAATTAAAACTGCACAGTGAGGACAAATGTATACATTGAAAACAGACCTTAATATTTCATAGCTGTAACAGAAAGAAAAGGGTGCAAAACCTCAAGGGCTACTCATCAAGTTATCTGAACTAGCAAAGACTTTAATTATCTTTATATCACCTTCGAAGTAATTCCATGGTGGCACTCAAGTTTTTATATAATTTAAAACCAAACTTGGAGTGCTGAAGCTATTGGATTTGTTTTCCTTGTGTGAAGAATTAAGTCCTGATCTCACAATTCAGTAATTACCAGAATAAATACTTTTTTATTCTTGTTTGACTAGAAGAAACTCAAACTGATAGCCATATATTCCAGTAACAGTGCACAGACTAGAGCTGTGACTTGTAACATAACATAGGGGTTCCTCTGACCCTGATCCAAGTTCTGCAAGAACCTTGTTAGATTACAGCGAGGTAAAAAAGATATATTTCCAATGTACAAACGCAAAGCAGAAATAGCTGCCCAATCTGGAAGCTATTGGATGGACTGGCTGAAAGGACAGTTCCTTTTAGGTTTAAAAAGTTTTAAATCCAACTTCGGCCAGAAATATCACTATTCACTTGTCTTTCCTCAGCAGTGACTTCAGGTGAAAGATATACCAGGCCTTCCCAAAAGCGAAACATGTGCGTGATTCCTGTGAGGTATATAAACAGTCTAGTCCAGAAGAAGAGTTACATTTCTTACTGATGCCCAGCACACAGTAAGCCTTTGCTAGCGCTTCAGAGCCCTAGGCAAGTTTGCTATGAGAAGGTATGATTTCCCCTAATGACCGATGCACCTATTCCATAAATCTTCTGGCTGAGAAAAGTGGGTTTCATACCATCTTTTTTGTTCTTGCTGAAATTGTTCAATCATTGAGTTGTCATAAAGTGCTTTTATGGTACAGAAAAAGATAAGACTTTGTCTCTGAGCATATGAATGGAAGTGTTACCCCAAGTTCCAAAGAGCTTAATACAAATGAAATGCAAACTAAGCACCTATCCTTCATGAACTCTGAAAGACAGCTGTCCCTTTCAAATCAATTTTTGAAATTAAGGTTGGTAACTACACCAATTTAACTTCAATAAGATAACTCATACCATAAAATCCAAAAGGTAAACTGTGGTTTTAGAGGTGGTTCTGTACCAGAGACAAAAATACTTCAGTGATGTAAGGTACCTATTTCTGCATCTCACTTGCATCACAATTACCCACTTAAGTAACGGGACTGAAAGTAAAATCATCTTAATATTGAACTTTGTAATAAAATTGTATAAATTTCTGATGTTCATCACAAGTCTATAAATTCCATTCTTTCTGTGACGACAGAAGAAAGACATTGTGAACTTACTTTCCACAGAGATTATCCAGGATCATTTACATTGATTCCAGATCCAGTAAAGTGTTTACCAGAGCAAGCTTTTCTGAGACAGATCCCTAAAATGTTTTCCTAAGGTAAATTGGATTTACAGAAGAATAAACAGGATGCGAAGTCTTTGAAGTGGTGTACCCCAGGACTTGATACTGGAGCCAATATTTGTAACATCTTCCTTTGTGACCTGCACGATGGGACAGAGTGCACCTTGAGCAAGATTGCATATGGTGCAAAATTCAGAGTAAAGGTTGCCACACCAGACTGTTGTGCTGCCATTCAGAAGAACCTTGAGAAGTCAGAGAAACCGGCAGATGGGAATCTTAATGAAATTAATCGAAAGACCTGCATGTGGCAAGGCATAACCCCATACACCAGCACAGGTGAAAGCCAACTGGCTGGAATGCAGCTTTAAGAAAAAAAAAAAAGTTAAAAAATTGGGGATTCTGGTAGATAACATATTGACCATGAGTCAGAATTGTGCCTTTATGGCAACAACAACCAAAGAAAAGCATTGCCAGCAGGTCAAGAGCTCATGCTTTCCCTCTACTCAGCGCTGGTGAGACAAGTCTGCAGTGCTGGGTCTAGATCTGGGCTCCCTGGTACAAGGGAGACACAAACATACTCAAGCAAAGTCAGTCAAGGGCCATGAAGATGATCAAGGGACTGGAGCATCTCTGTCATGAGAACAGAGGGTTCAGGGGATCTTACCAATATATATAAATATCTAGTGGGGGACTGGGTGGGGTGTAAAGATGACTGAGCCAAACTCATCTCAGAGGTGCCCAGAGACAGGGTAAGAGGCAAAGAGTACAAATTCAATCACAGGAAACTGCATTTAAACCAAAGATTACTTTTTTTTTCCTGTTGAGAGCTGTCAGACACTAGAACAGGTTGTCCAGCTAGAATGAAAGCTCTAAACATGGCTACAATAAGAAAGAGGTTACCATTCAGCCAACCATAGTAAGCCCCCAGAAACAGTAAGTAACAGTCTGAAAATGAAATTATTTTTCTGTGTACACATCTACTCTCTCACCAACTCAACAATACAGGATATTCCAGTAATGCATTATACATTGCATTACCTGATAATACGTTTAAACAGCCAGTTTACAGACACAATCTTCTTACAGTCCTTTTGCTATTCACTAGGTATACTCTGTCTTTTTAGTGGGGGGAAAAATGCTAAATTAAGCAGAATGCTAAGCTTTAGTGGCTTACATTTAATCACTCATGACTAAAACTGACCACCCTTACGCACAGTTATCTAAGATTAACATTTGATAGGGCAGCTAATAGAACAATCAGCTACATATGAAGAAGTCAGTCAACACACTTTCCTGTTTTCTTTACACATCACAGCTCCAACTCCAACAACACAACCAATCCAACAAATTTGTTTTTCAGACTAGACAAAAAATAGTATTTTCATTAGTGTTGTTTCACAGAGGGAGTAAAAAAAATATAAATCTATTATTGAGACATACCAATTACAATTTGATTTGGAAAGCAGTTAGAACCACTCTAGTAGCATTCTTAACTGAACATAGCTTCTTATAAGAACATATGTAGCTGAATATAATATATGTGTGTGTATGAACATCTTGTCTCTTTGTTACTGCACACCTCTGACGGAGTTTATTAAGCACAGGGAAAGACATTACTATTTCCATTCAAATTTATAAACAAATGATAAATCAGAAAATATACACAATGATCACTTCTACTGACAGTTGTGTTACAGAGATGAGGGGCTGAAGGAAATTTAAAAATTATATAATTTCTCACTCATGGAGTGAGAAAGTTCTGGCTGGCCTACATGACTGAGCTTAGTAAAAGGAAATCTTCTGGACAGCTTTGGGTGGGCAAGCCCCTTGTTTGGGTGGCTATAAAGATACCACAACACCCAGGAGGATCAGATCAAAGGTCCACCTAGCTCTGCATCTTTCATGCACTAGCAGCCAATAGCAAACATCTATAAAAAGGACAGAATAAATATGTAATGACATTTCTAGCATAGTCTCTTGGTCTCCAGCAGTTTGTAATTCACAGACTTTGTATTTGCATTTAATAGCTTTCAACGGATAGAAGCTGCCAGAGAAATCAAGTAACTTCTGTCAGCAAGCTTCAGAGCAAGAACATTTTGGTATGCAGTAACAAGACTGTATGTCTGTACAACCACTGAGGTACTGCCGAGTGAAGATAAGCGTCATAGTGAACAGCATAGAAATAGAAGTAGCAGCAGACTCATTTTGAAGGAAGACTCAGAGACATGACCTTCTCTTCTGCTAGCTTTCCAACAATGACAAAGAAGGTTCCTGGCTCTTTTACAACCTTGGACTAAGGAAAGCAAAAATAAAGCATACCCTCCTCCCATGCTTTGGTAAAGATATGTATTCCTCCCCTCCTCTGCAACTTGAGAGAAGAAACTTTTGATGATTCATTAAAAACATAAAGAATAAAAGCATTTACACATAGCAGGACTGAGAGTTTAAAGAGGACTCTGATGTCTACCTCCTTATGGAGGAGATGTGGGGTAGTATTTGGAGTAGGAAATGCTTACCAAACCAAAACCTACTATTTGCATAAATGTGAGAGTTCTTAATCCCAAAGATCGTTCCAGAGATTGTAATTTTTTTTCATGGTAATGCCATTTTAAGTTTGCAGCATTCTTTTCACATTTGTTTAGAAATTTTACTGCCACAACATAAATGACAAGTCTTATGAGACTACATATCTACAGACATTACTTTAACGATCCTTAATTTTTCCAACAGTTCTGTTTGTTTTGACTATTTCTCCCTCTCCCAAATACAGCTGCTATTTGTTTTTGCAGGGGCTTTGTATAAACCTCAGTTTCACAAAGGCCTTTCAGCTACTATCTCCAAAGGTTCCACTTCTAAGCAAAATTTTCAGAAGGAAAAATAATTGTTTCTTCTAAGCACCTTGTTCTTTTGGAGCTACTACTTAGTACAAACAAAAAGCAGCTGCTGCATTCTGAGCCCCTGGGTTGACAACAAGTGCATGAACTACACCTCCACGCTTCAGAAGATTTAACACCTTTGAGATCTTGTTAGAACCTGACTTGTGACTACTAGTTGTTGGGCTTTAACGAATATAGATTCAGATCGGTTCTACTTTTCTTGGCACAAAAAACATTCACCTCTCAAAATCCTACGGTGTGAGACTTGATAAGGTTTTGCTGTATCTCATCTTTTGCTGTGACTTCTGCAGATCTTGATAAGGTTTTGCTGTATCTCATCTTTTGCTGTGACTTCTACAGATCTATCACACATTGTTTCTCAGGCCAGATTTTCTTTTAATTGAACATACCTGTACTTTATCATTCTCTGTATCATTTTCAAGTACAAATGTGACAGCTGTTCTTGAGGGAACATCTGTTCTCAGTAGTTTACCCAGCTTTACACTTTATTGCCAAAACAATACAATTGCAGATGAGTAGTGACATACCAGGTGACATCTCCTTTCCAGTGGATTTGTGGTCAACGTCTGTCACAACTTGTTCCTCACATACAGAATTTTTTTATTTTTTTTTAAACTGGCATAAAGTGAGACCTACTCTCCAAGCCTGTCATGGGCTTACTGTCAACTGTGCACCAAGTATTAACATGAACAAGTATGAGTAGGCAACTCTATAATGTCCCACAGTTCTTTGTGCTCATTTTTATTTAGTATAAGAGGAAGTTACACTCCTCACAGTTACAGAACAGATTTATTCCCCACCAGCCACATGATAGAAGTGATACTTAAGAATAAATTTAAATAACAAGAAGTGACCTGAGGAACCCTCTTGGTGAAGAGGGTCCAATTTGAGGATAAGCGGAGGCAGTCATGGGATAACTGGAAAAAGTTATCAGCACCAGGGAGGAACAGAGTTGAATGGAGCACCTGAAATTCCAAAAGGGAAAACTTACACAGCTCCAAAAGGAGCCCTTACACAAAAAAGTTGTTGCATATTAATATTATACCTGCAGGATCTCTTCATATATAGCATTACCAGATCTTTTGTCTCCTTCACAGTAAAATTAGTTGCACAAAACATATACCTAAATGCCCAAAATCTAGCAATAAACCTACTATTTTCTAAAACTTGTGTTTTTCAGGAAAGTATCCCAGCAGACATTTTAAAACAAATTACCAACATATGTTAGAAACTACTGATGTCATCTAAGTTGTAATGGAACATGAACAGATTTTTATAATCTGTGACATTTGCAGTCCTTCATTCCCCTCAGAGGAAAGGAATACTACTAAGAAGTATTGATTCTTCTCTCCCAGTGAGAGGAAATTAATAAAACAGAGGCCTTACGAACTTGAGCTAGGCAGGAAAAACAGGGTCTTTGAGGGTACCTACTAATATAAGTAGGTTTGGGGATTTTTTAATTTATTTCAAAGGCAAGCATTTTATCTGTTAGAATCTAAATTTTAATTACCTAATTACGCTTGCTATTTTCATTGCTTAAACTGTCAGTGCTGGGATGCATGGTGTCCTTTTGTTTTGCAGAACACTAGAGAACTAACGAAAATATTCATATTGCACAACTTAGCAGACAGTAATAAAGCAGTAAATGTTTGAAGAACCAAAGCCTAAAACACTCTTCACAAGTTTGTGAGTTATGAATGTTTTTTTCCAAAACCAGATAAACAATATAAAACCTCTGCAAAAATAAATGCTGCAAGATTGACTGCAAATAAGGTCATAACTATCTAAATGAACTGAAACATGGATTTAAAAAGTTAGTTGTGATAAAACTGAAACTGAGTAACACTGACAAAATAAACTAATATTCTAGATTGCAAATCAGATGTTTAAGACATCATTTTGGCATCACTTCACTGCTTTTGTGTAAGAAAGGGCAGCCTTTGTAAATAACCACTGATTACAGTAGGTTGTTACTTAAATGGTATTCAAAGTAAGATACAATGAAGATGCCACAATGATGGAGTTCTCAATTACATTACAATAAATTTCGCTGGTGTTATCATAGTGATATAATTCTTTACACTGTGATAAAATCAAAATAATTGATTGACAATTATTTTGTCAATTGAAAATAACCGACAGCCTTTCAATGAACTAGTTATGGCTAGGAAAAAAAATTGGGAAAAAAGGAAAAAATAATTTTTGAATGTCTATGTTACTCTTCCATGAGAATCAGAGCCACATTATGCCTCTTCAATTAGTAAATACAGTTTTGAGAAGACTGCCAAAATAAAATAAAAAAACAAACAACCCCCACTTTTCATATTGTTGTTGCTGTCCTTCCCGACAAACAAATCCACCAAAGGTGCTTTCCACTGCCAGAATTTGGGTTTTCTAATAGACTTTTAAAATGATGTTGTAAACAAGCAGAAGAAACCTTACAAGGAGGCTCTGCAGAACTAAAAATAACTCATCAGTGGCCAATTTAGTGAATACTAGACTCCAGACATTTATAGCTTCAGGTGATCCTAACATCATCTTTTCCCATCTGTTGTTGTCTAGATCAGTCATTCCAAGACTGAACCTTAAGTGGCTGCTAACAAGAGCAAGAAATGTCTTTCCATACACTTACATGATTTAATAAAAAACCAAGCCACTAAGGGACAAAGCAGCTATTTACTCAATCACCTAGCTGATCTGCAGATGACAAGTACACAGTTCCCCACTGTATGAATTGAAGCAGTAGGTTTAACTATCATACCAGAAGCCTACATACACACATGGGTATATGACTCAGAAGCCCTTAACATTGGCACCTGTATTCTGCAACGCCTGAACACGACATCATGAAGAACAGGAATTGACAGGAGCTTTAATTTTCCCTGACAGACTATCAATTGTCCATCCAAAGCACTATTGGTCATACATACAATGTGTCCGAGAGAAGAATATCTAACCCCGTTTGACACACTTCCAACCATGCATGAATACAGATACCAGTTTTACCCTTTCCTAGTCTTCTGCAGCCTCCTCTGTCTTTCATGAGCTTTATCAAAATTGTCACTGGTAGTTTTCTGACTGGGTCTTGAATTTATTTCTGAAGAATTAGAAATTCTGTGTTCAGAGGGCAGTCTCCTGGTTTCTTAACTTAAGAGTGGTGTTTTAGTCTCACACCTCAACACATGGATGTTCTTATGAAAATAAAACAAAGACTTTTGGTCTGAAGAATCTCTGAAACTAAACACACCTACTCTGGCTATTAGTGAAACGTGGAAGAAACAGATGATCATTTATGCCGAAGGTGCCGATCAGTGCTTGAGTGAGGACCTGTTTAACAAGATCTGCTCAGAAAAAAAACCCACAAGAGACTAGCTCATGATAATTTACACAGGAAGTCACATATCATTCCGAAGGATTCCAGAATCTCAGTCTGGGATAAAATGTAGCAGCACAGAGGATCATCAGACATCTTTTTTAGTAACAGAGAACTCACCATGTTTGCTGTCTCTTTCAGTACAAAAGACAACATAGCATAAATAAGTAACTTAAAAATGTATGGCTGAGGTTTCTTTTAAGGTGTTTCAATTGAAATAACAATTGACATACTCAAACAAAAATCCAGAGTACTTCAGGGAGGGCTTATTCTCACAAAAGAGCAAAAATGAATATGTAACCTTAGTTAAAAGAAAGAAAATGGCTTTGTGATTTGGAAAAATCTCTGTTCTCAGGTAATGTAAGGGGGTTTGAGCATAATTGAATATATACTTGGTCACACAAGGTTTAATATATTCTAATGGAAAAATACAAAGCAGCATTACAAGTTCTAAAATAGCTTGCAGAAAACAGGTAGTTAGAGAAGCTCACTAACAAAACAAAATTTAAGAACCTCTTTGCTGTAAACTTTAATTAGTGGAAATCATTCATTTATTCTGTCTTTTCTCATAGAACATTCAGATAATGAAAAAATAGCAGCTCTATTTCCAGTAAAAAACTAAGTAAAATGTGTCTTCTACCTTACTTACCTGTTTTCATTTCTAACAAGCGCTTTTTCTTTTGTTGCCTCTCTTGTTTTTCTTTTTCTGCTTTCTCCTTAGCTATTTTAGCACGCCTCTGTTTTTCTTCTGCTTCCCTTCTTCTCATATTCTCCTTTACTGCTTGCTATGAAAAAAGTAATATAGAGTTCCATTAAAACTGAAGTCTTAGCAAAAACAAAGCTGAACCTTAAAAACAAAGAAAAAAGCTTTAAAATCACATCTCCTAACTAACCTTAATTTACCAAGCTACACAAATATTTTACATTTCATATTTAGTCTATTTTCTTCAGAGGAGTAAGCAAATTCAGAATAAATACACATTAAAAGCATACTAATTGCCCCCAAATGGGAATTATAAATTCAGCAAAAAATACATCTTAAGAATACACATATTAATGTAGGAGAAGTCAAATTATCTAAACCACCTGTTTTTTTTCAAAATTGTAATGATGTTATTATTTTTATTTCTAGAAGAGTTTCAACATTTATTCTTTCTCATCCTGCCACTACACCAAGCAAAACAATGCTTGGGTGACTTCGCTGTGAATTTTTCTTATTCTTATCCACATATGCGCTAATTCACTGCATTTATAAATTCTTGTTTTCTGGTTAATACCTGTACAACATATTTATAATTCAAAACAAAGTACACACTCCAAAGCTTCCAATGAAGCCAAATTATAACTATGAGTTTCAGAGTTTTTAAATCATTATTTTGCATATTCAGACATTAAGCAAAAAAACCTGTTACATTCCATAATGTTACATTCAATAATTTTTTAAACTAAGCTATTTAAGGATTACCTTTTCGTTATTTTAGTGTTAGCTATGTACACTGGCAAATTCTCAGTGCTCTAGTGCGGCTTGCGTTAAATGTGAAGTGACATGCACCTATTCTTCACTACAGAAAGTTTCTCTTTTCAGAATGCACTTAGACGCAAAATCCCATCTTTCACAATAGATCAAAGTGTCCCTCCCTACAAAATGGCTAACATCATCTTCACAAGTCTGAGGCAGAGGCTGCATGTTTGCAGGGATAATTAATGTCTCATGTTGCTTTTAGCAGGAAAATGTCTAGCCTGCACTCAGAAAAAAAAAAATAATGTAAAAATGGACTGAAGAGTGCTAAAAAGCACAGACTAATGTGGATTACAGCAATATTTGCACGGGCACTATCTGTAGCGTCACTGCAATAGATACTGACCAAAGGAAGGGGTGGGGTGGGATGGGGGTGGAAATCACATGAATCTTGTGAGAAAATACCTGTCTTTGATAACTGAAGAAGAATAAACTTTCAATGATGAAAAATGACAACGAAGTGGATTTTTTAAACAAAGGAAAACTATACTTCCACAGTGTCTTCCACAGAGCTATCTCTGTCAATTTTCTTGATACGGGGGGAGGAGAGGGGAAGCCTACTAGAAAATGCTAAAATACTGGATTGAATTAATTTTAACATATTATTTGCTGATTTTCAGACTGGCATTCTGTAAAATAAACTGCTGGACAAAACTCAAATGGGACTCGAGCACAAGTACAATTTTGGCACAAATTACACTTTCCTAACAGAGTGACCAAGGAAATTTCTACTTTGCATCTAATTTTTCCCCCAAAATAATACCCGTAGAACTCAGCCTCAGACTGCAGTCATCCAATTGTAGGTGTCTATTCCTTTCTAATCACACTGACCAACTGGGCTTGATTTAGTAGCTCACACCTTCCTATTCAGTGCAGAGTGGATGCTCTGGAGTATCACACCTTACCTCCAGCCCTCCTCTAGCAGGACACTGGTCTACCATAATTTCTGTGTCATAACTTAAAATTTCAGGCTGATGATGTCTTGGATACCATTCAAGACACTTCTCTAGGAGACTAGGCACTCCTGTTGTTAGGTGTTCTTTCAGACATCAGGTAGACAATTCACCAAATTCCACTGACTGTATTGAGTATGCATCTCCCTTGACTAGAACACAAAATTAGACGCTCAAGCTCAAGCTCACATACAGATGCCAATGTTTAGAGATCCATGTCCTAGAGTCAAATCCCATCCTACATTCTGTGTGCTTTCAATAGAAAACATAGGTGTCTACAGTTCTGCAAGAATTGTCACAGACTTGACTGAGATGAATACATACTTGTCTCTCACACTGTTTGCATTTCAGTGATTAAATGTCTTCACACTTCCTTGCTCAAAAGGCCTAAAAAGTTCAACATGGTCCGACCACATCTGCTACATATGAGCAGCATTATGTTCAGCATATGGTACAGTGTACAAAGTTAACTTCCAGGATTACCAGAATATAAGCTTTTTGCATACCATGTCAAGGCCTAGAATTTCTGAGATGGAGGCATTCTGAAGTTCTCTCTTGTGCTTTCCAGGATCATTTCTGATTTTTATTTAGGTATATGCATAACATAAAAGAAAAATACTCTAGAGTCAAGGGAACAAACTTTTACTTGGTTGCTCTTCTTCTGGTTCTTTAAGTCATGCTCCTGCTGCAGAGCAACCTGGTGCTGATGGGAGCAAGGGGTTCCTATAGCCCTGTGATTAGCGTACTGTCCTGGGCACAGAAGCTGTTGACTCAAGGCCTCCTCACTCCCTCTCCACAACTGTGGGAAAACTCTAACCATTAGCCAAACACCAGAAGAGGAAATACTACAATTTCTTCACCTTGTGTCAGAAAGGTATCCTTCCAAAGAAAAGAACGAGCCTGTGAGCAGTACCTCTGATGATATGTAAGCACAACAGGAGGTTAACTGAGACGTCTGATACCTAAGATGTTCCACTGACCGGAATTTAGCTTCAGGAGTTAAAGCACTAAAGGTAGGGTGATTCACACACTTTTTGGATCTGGCCAACTAACTGCTCTAGATTTGGTGCTCACAGAATATGAATAGTAGCCACCACAGCTATCAGATAACACTGAAGTACAAAGTATAGTTTAAAGTTATCTATGAACCTGAAGTCTATGGCTCCAGATTTAAACATGGTTGATTTTTTGTTTAAACATCTTAAACTTTCACATTAATTGAGAACAAAAAGAAAAAAGAAAAAAGCAGCATTGTAAGTATTGTATGTACACTATCAGCTTTGCTTGACAACAAGGATGACTGAACCTCACTTTCCCACACCTACTGGTGACTTAAGTAGTCTTTTAGTTCTGCACTTTTTAAGAATCCAATGATTTTTCAGCACTAAATTTAGAAGTCTTTTAAGCTAAGTTATCTAGGATGCCAACCACCTCAGTTTCTGCCAGTAACCAAGACCAATACTAAACAATCCCGAAAAAATCATACCTCGTGTGTCTCACAGTAGGCACCTCAAAAATCTTCGACACTCTCAAAACTGAGCAGCTACTTAATATTTTGTTTAGTGTCATTGAATGATAAGGGGTTTCATGGCTGAACTATGCAACTTTTTCATACAGCCTTCAAACTGTGCTCTGCAAGACAGAATTCCTAATTTTCCTCAAGGTTTCTTCTATCATGCTCATCAATAATATCTAACCGTTTCAAAGCATTAATTAATCTATCTTTATAACACTGCTGTGAAGCAGGGGTTAGTATCAGTGCTAATTTTTCACACACAGAAAAAAAATATGGGGAAATTAAGGTAAAGCACAACCGCTTCTTTGAGTCTCCAATTCAAGATTAACATAAGAATTTAGGGATGGGAGGTGTGGTTTAAATATCAGAAATTAAAGTAATACAACTATTTCATAATATTTAGCAATTTTGAAATTAGACTCTTGAGTTTTATATTAGGTACTGATCAAGTTAGGAAAACATAATCAATGTCCATGTTGAAAAATCTGGCATATGTAATTTGCCAAGCAAAATTACTCTGACTGAAGACTGTGCCTTCTAAGTTTTTAGCTGTTAAACTCTAAAATAGCAGAGGCTTGGTAATCTTTACATGTTCCAGTATGTTTGCTAAATATGAGTTCTATTTTAAGTCCTTTCCTTGAAATAGATGGACACAGGAATTTCAAACCCTTTCTCAATATTTACGAAAGAAGTATTTTTCCCTTTTACACCCTCAGACATGTCTGAAATCTTTAAAAAAACCCAGCCAATCAAGCAAAACCAAACAAGACTGGGAAACATTCAAGCAACTTAAATAAGTGTTTTGTATTGAGGCTGCAATAAGGAGTAGATAGTCAAATTACCAATTGAATCTTCCTACAGATCAATAGGCATGCGTTGGATCACTGCTTCAGATTTTGGCACAAAACTCATGCTCAGATAACATTCCTGCAGGAGTGTAGCCAGTACATTAAGCTATGTAATCACAGGTAGCCAGATGTGACATGAGTCACCTTTTCCAAATTAGCCAAATAAATAAATTCATACACAGTTAGGGACCTGCCTTTTTATTCTTCCATTTCTTCATTGACGAAGAGTTGCTTACTAGCCTAGTGTTGAGAATCCAAAAGAAAAAACTATTTTTGCTAAGAAAGCTTAGAAAAAGCAACCAAAACCCACCACAATCTCCACACAAAATCAGCCACCTCTCCCTACCACCCTGACTTCACCAATCTGAACGTAGTTACAAATCACCAAGACAGAAATCCCTACTAATCCTAAATAAGAGCTCTATAAAAGTATTTTGAACTTATATAGCCATCAGCTTTCCTGAAGTTTGGTTATTTTAAATCAAGGGATATACCAGTCTTCAGAATGTATTCTGAAGTATATCATGAAGTTAATTATCCTTTTTCCAGAAGAACTACACTGACAATGGTAAAAGAACCTGCAATATTTTGGAGAACATCTGATTACCCTGAAATTTGCCAAGAAGACTGTTTATAGTCATACATAATCAACTCCAAATATATAAAGAAACACCCTGGTGAGATATCTCTACCTTACTTTTCAGAAAGTTCTCTTGTTAAAAACTCTTAAATCACATTTTGGTAAAATTAAACATGACAACAAAAAAATCCCGTTATTAAAACTTGTAAGCATAATGAAAATGCATTTGGACTCTAAAAATAACTTAAAAATAAAACTAGCTTTCCAAAACAGTTCAAGCTTTTATGATGAGCTAGCATGTGCAAACATTTGTATACATAATGCAGATGCTGCTCTGTGATACTAGGACAGGGCTAACCTCCACACCTGTGAGTATCTTAGATGACTCTAAGGCAAAGCTCTGCTAACTAACAGTGAGTCTGAATTATGGTTACAACTATGTTCTGAGCTCTATACAAAAGGATCTACACAACAATAACCTGGATCAACCTAATGTCTGTTTCTCAAATATAATTCAAATATTTTAAATAATATCAAAATAATATTTCTTAGTCCCTCCCTCCAAAGACCATCCTTTTTAAAGGGAAAAGGAGAAAGTAAGCATTTAAAATGCATAAAACCTAAAATCATAAGCAATCTATAGTCACAAAATTAAAGGTCCTTAGAAACAGACCAAGTTTGAGGAAAATATTCTATTTTTTTAAGCCAGGATAAGGTGCTCTGAGTTTCCACAGCAGGGAACCTGCTTACAGACACAAACCTCGACACTGATCAAGGGCTACAGATAAATGAAAAATTAAACAAAATAAAATCTTGGGTCTAGATTTTGCATGGGATGAGCATGCATTATAAACACAAAATAATTGTTAGAATATGTATTATGTATGTAAGTAACAAGCATCCTTTAAACAGAAGAAGCAGTTGTATTTAAAAAAGGTAGAGTTTTAGGTTTTACCCCTTCAGGTTATACATGCATATAAAATGTTCAGTTTTAAATCACATTCACTGTTACTAGGAATTTCCAATTCTTTCAGAAAGAAATAATCCACAAATAATAATTCAAAAGTCCATTACCCTTAGGATATCCTAAGAATTTAGGATGTGCAAAGTAAAATTTCTGATACGGGTATCAGATACCATTTTAGGAGGAAGAAAATTATTTTTAGTTTGTTCAGAAACTGAAAGATTACAAAAATAATTCCTAACAAACATTAGGCATAAAATAAACAGATTGTACCATGAACATTGTCCTAAAGTTGTTTAAGTCAGTTAAAAACTCCTCCACCGAAACTTTCTTCAGATCAATGGCATAATATCCCATCACATTCTGATAGAGTTTTTCCATGTTCTCATGCATCCGTGAAAGTTTCTGAAAATCTTCTTTGGCATGAACTAGAAAGCTGTACACTGCTGTTAAGGCTGCAAGAACACTCAGTGAATCCAGTCAAACCCACAGTTTTTACTACACATTGATCTGTATTTCATACACATTTTTCATTTGCATCAAATGTAGTATCAAAAGAATTCCTTCCATGTCATATATGCTTCCTAGTATTTACTGTGTATATTAGATCTATGAATAAATCAGAGTGCTTTCATCAAATTTTCTCAACCACTTTAATTTTAAAGATTATTCTATTACCATATAATTTCGTATGAAATGAAATTTATGGGACTAATCTAACTTCAAGCACCTTTGTAGTTTATTTAGTATCACTGTCCTTATTGAAGGTAAAGTTTTAGGTATATAAATTACAATTTACATGAATTTAGGTACAAATACCAATAACTAACTTGAATATTTTAATGATGTAGAGCCTTCTATGGGAATGTAAACTTCTTTGGAGGGCCTTCTTCAGCTTCAGTAAAGGCTTCTGCAAAACTAAAGGAGCTGGAGGACGAAAATGAAGATGCCATGTTTGTATTCGTTTCTG
>JAVJGI010000062.1:3967265-3988902 GCA_035590275.1 Ibycter americanus
GGTACAAAAAGATAAACCCACTAGGGTGCTCTGCTTTCATGCTTGGATTTATTTTTTTTTTTCCCCAAGAACACCCTTTGAAACAACCCATTTTCTCTTCTCCTTTCTTCCAACTAAACTAAATGCAGGGCAACTCACTTTCAGCTGAAACTGTATTTAATTCCTAGTCCTGTGTCTAAAGTAACACAGCCAGGCAGGAATTGGTTCTCGGCTCTTCACACACGATGCCCTTGGGACCCCTCCCAGACTACAGTTGTGTGATTGTACCCTTTCCACAAACATGAGCCGTAGGGAAGCAAGAACAGAACTTTTTATTCATTACAAAATAAATAAATATAACTGATTGAGATTTTACCATTGGAAATGAAGAGTTGATGCTGGGTGCAGAAGAGGGTTGGAATTGGAAAAGTGATCACAGATAAGAAAGTAAAATATGGTAATTTCCATGTTTGGTCTCTTGAGAGCTTGTCAAAATAAATATATTCAGAGACCACATGCAGATGGTCTCATCATTTTTGGCATTGTGCACAACCATATGAAAAAGGGATTAGCACAACAGAAATAAACAGGCCTTTTCTTAGCTTTCAAAGACATGGGGGAAGGGAGGAGAAGAATGTTTCTCCTAATTAGAAGAAAAACAAAAAAAAAATTACTGAACTGGAAAATATAAAAGAATAAAAAGCAGAAAGCACACTCAAACTTTCCACTGAACTTTAAAAAAGGAATCACAATGAGGAGATCTTTGTAGTAGATATTCTCAGAGATAAGTCCTATTTTGCTTTGCTCAAGAGAGAACAACTTTTTTCTATGTCTGTGCCAGCATCAATGCTAAAACATAAGTTACATGTTCAAGCAATCATTTCTTTTTCAGTCTGAGATAAAAAACTTCCTTAGTTCTGTGCTTGGCTGATATTTGTATGTTATTTTGATGAAAGAGAATAATTTCTGAGGATACATAAGGTATCTCCACCATATTACAACCTGTACTACAGCCAAGTTTCTAGTACCTTGACGCTACCAGTGGTATGTATGTCCATAATGCATCCCAGATTAATTTTCACTGTTAAAAAGTATGTTTATACTTTCAGAAATAATTCATTGTGCTTTGTTCCTTTGCTTAGTGGAGAGAATTTGGGATCAATTATAACAGAGGTAACCAAATGTTGGTTCCTGATCTTCACGATATTTCTAAGCAGAGAACATAGCTGTCCAGTGCCAGGCAGTGGAAGAAAGGGTGCCAGCGCAATGCAACTTCAATGTCTCTAGGTCACTTTGGTTGTGGCTGCACGTCCAGAGCCATCCTGCCTCTCCTGCAATGGAGCAGTAGGAGTTCCCCAGGAACCACTGGATCTTCTGCTTGTAAGATACAGTGGAGATGCTGAATTCCTTGGCTTTCCAAGTTACGCAGTATACATGTGTTGCTTTCAGTGGTATGAAGGTCTTGGCTAATGGCTCATGGACTCAGAAAAAGGGACTACACCACAAGACTTCTGAGATATTTACCTTTAAAACAGTCTATAAGACAGAATAGCTTTGTAATATTACAGCTAAATGTTTCCAGAACATTTAGGTGCCCCCATACCCCTGCCCTACATTCACAAAACTTTTAAAAGTTTGCACTCTTTTGAGAGTAGAAGAAGCCTTCCTTAACACCTTTGTAAACTCAGGCCCTACCTCTCATAAACATTTAATTAACTGTAGGATACTCTTTCCTAAGGACTTCTGAAAATCCTTGGCATTTTTCCACAGCACCATAGATAATCATAAGGCAAGGTCCTGTTATTAGAGTGTAAATCTAATTTGACAGCCTTCATTCCTGAAAGCCTATTGAAATCAATGGAATATCTCTCAAATCCATGTTTCACCATTTACTATAGATTTGTGTATATACAAAAGCTAAAAATCAACTGGATATCTTGTAGGTCATAGGTCACTACATTTCACCCTGCTACTCTTGCTTTTGCCCTTTCGGGTTTATGCTTAACTGAAACATGCTTTCTGGAAAGACACGCATCCTTGAGATGAGGCCATGGAGAATCTAATATTTCCTTCAGCAGCATGCTGCAGTGCTTAATATCAATGTCATGAAAAGTTTAGGTATTTGTTTTCTTTGTGCATTTGGCTTCAGCTTTCATACATTGATTATGTCTTCTGCTATAGTACACCCTTTTGATCTCACGTTTTGGTCTTTTTCTTGTTTTTTTGTAGTTTTCTTTTTTTCATATGTGTCTGTCTCTAAGTCATCAGTAAACGCTGTAAGCAGGTTGCCTTTGCAACGCCCTTTTAATAAGTCAAACTGATTGAAGTCTTCAAGCCTTCCCCTGCAGACCATTTCTTTCCAATGACCACTTTTATGGTTTTTTCCCCTCCACACTCTTCAGTTTCCAACTTCACCTGGAAGATACGGAGACCAGAACACTGTGAAAGATATACATTAATCCATACATTGGAAGGGAGCGAATTGTTTTAATTCCATTTATTGCTTAACCTGTTTTCACATACAGCATCTTGTAAGGCCCTTTTTGTCATAATATTAAGATGACCCCAAGAAAAGAATTTTCAGAAAAGGGTTTCTCACATCAGATATTTAAATCCATATCCACTAGGACAGTCTGGTTTTAGCTCAGACCATCCCAGCATGATCTCTGTGTTCAGCAATTCTATATTTATTAGGTACTTGTGAATATCTTGACTTACATGAATGCTTGTTTTTCAGTTTCCCCTTGGATTGACTCCTGCATGGTGCAACAGTCTCCTTTACAGTAGTGATTTCAGAGGAGCTATCACTTCAGGTAGAATAAAACTCAAATACTCCCAAACATTCTTGAACATATATTAATGATGCTTGATTTATTATTAGTGCAGAGTCCAGCTGGAGAAGTGGGATCAGTGCATTAGCCCTATTCTATTGATAAAAACGGACCAAAGACTGACAACCTCCCTTCAGTGATGTGGCCCTTTAAGCTTCCCAGGGTGGTGGTTCCCATGAAAACTCAGGGCTAAGCAGAGACACACATATTAAGATAGGAAATGGTCCTGGGATCTGATTAGTATTCTTAATAAACTTTGTTTATTGTGTCAAAGCTTTGTCTGTCTCTACTGAACTTCACAAGTTTTGCAGCGTGAGAAGGTCTCTGTTTCTCAAGGAAACTTAGACAAACTCTGAGCAAGTTACCTTCCTTTGTCACAAGGAAAACCCACCTCACCCCAGCCCCAAAAAAACAGCTCAGAGGAGTTGCTTAAAGCCATCAGCCTCCCTGGTGCTGCAGGACAGAGAAGTGTGACTGGGCTGCCTGTGTTGAGAAGCAAGTCGGCCAAATCAGCCTGCATGTTCCAAAGAGAAACAGCTGTGGAAGTTGTAGCTGAATGCCCTATCTCCCAAAAAAGGACCAAGGAACCAAATCTGCACAGACAGGGAAGCTTGTGCAAGTACTGTGTCATCCAAGTAACTCACTGAAAAGTTCTAGCATAAAACTGGTGGTAGGGGTGTACAAGGAGGACCCTCAGACTCCTAGGGTTGAGTTCATAAGGCATCTCTCATCAATAAAAGAGACACTTTTAATAATTGAAGTGGAAGGGACAAAACATCCTGAAAAGCCCCTGTCATTTGCTCTTACAAGTACAAAAAGTCCAGAGGATGAACTCTGTTAGAACTAAACCAGAACTGAAACATTTTTAGGGAAATAGTCTGACTTTAACCCCCTTCATAAAACTGGGTAGCAATGCCATGAAACACTGGCTGTTTGCCCCCCTTCTCCCTCTGCCGGTGTTTTTCCAGGTTCCAGGGTCAGTGTGCCATGAAATGCCCTGCCATACCAGGGGCCACAAAGGGGTCAAAATGCTCCCTCACACAGTTACCCTTTAGCTCTAAGAGTATTTATCTTATAGTTTGACCACTTTGCTAGATCAATAGGACTAAGCTTTTCCACATGGGAGATATGTAAGTCTTTATCTGTGGCTGAATGTTTTTTGAGTATTTCTAGGCTTATTTAGCTCTTCAGTTGGACACAAAGAACCATGTCAAAAAGATGACAAACATTTGAAAGCAAACTCTGTACTTTCATCACAGGCTTTCTGCTCTAACCTTCAATTTTAGTAACAGACTTGTGGCTCCATAACTGTATACACATAAGGAAAAACTTTTGACCTCTGTCCTTCCTCGTAACTATATTAAAAGGCAAAAAGCTTTTGCTTTTTTTTTTCCCATAAGGAAGATTTCCTTCCCTTTGAAGATATTCTATCAAGATAAAATATTCTTACATCAGTGGTTCAATATACTTTCACATAAACATACTTCATTTTGTTTCCATGTCAATCTAAAGGGAGTAAGGATGGAAAACTCAGAAGCTGATTTTAATAAATCAATAATAATGATCCTATCCTGTTTAAGCTTCTACATGTGCTACTTGGTATAGAATAACCTCAAGCTAAGAGAGTGTTCAATGAAACCCTTCAAGAAGGAACATGGATTTGAATTTAACAATGAGAAACTTTATATTTACACCATGGCAGATAAAAGAGATGCTATCTGTAACATGAAAGCTTTAAAAAACATTAAGACTAAAGTAAACAAAGAGAAGTACAAACAAGTGTTCAGCAACTACATTGGAATTTACACCAAGATGACAGTAATCAAAGAAACATCCATTCAGACTGGTTGAGGATTGAAACACTGTTTCATCTGCATTTGAAAATAGTTTTAGCCCTGAGATCCCAGGGTTCCTGTCCTGGTGAATTCCTTCTATGGGAAACCTAGGGGCAGAACTTTTTCTTTTTTCAAGTCATGAATGAGGGAAGAATACACTTGATGAGTCAAATTCTACTTTCTCCCATCATCTGTTTCTGTACAGAAAATTTAAAATGGTAACATGAGAAAAAAAAAGACCGTGTGGAACCTAAGTGATGGCACAATGATGAATGTGGGGGATGCTTCCTTGTCCTTAAAAATGAGAAGTGGCATCTCAATATATGATGCCTGAGTAACATTAGCTAAGATTCCAGGCATAAAAGAGAAATCTGTCTGTAAAGGCCAATCGTGGCAGAGTTACACCAAAATGTCATGTCGTTTGGGATCTAACCTACAGCCTGGCCAGGGCTTCTAGTACCCCTGAGGTTGGATTGCAATCCCCACTTCCTTTGTGCCCTCCTTCAAACTCTCCCTTTTCTAAAACAGCCAATTTCAGAGTTCTTAGAATGTCAGATCTATGTGTGTGTGTGTCTCAATAAGAGTATCTCCACCCATACTTCTGTGTGCAAGCTACATGTTGACTCTTTTTAATACAGAGGTAATGACAAAGTTAGAATAAAGCAAGACCTCAGATGTTTTTTCCCCCTGACCACTGTAACAAGGATAATTTGTTTATTGCGTTCTATGGGTGCTTTCAGCAGTAAGTGAAGTTGTTTCAGCCTTAATAGACGGTTGAGTTGGACACCATTTTCTACAGCTGCAAGAAAAAAGCTAAAATTAAAACCTCACAAGGGCAGCTCACTCAGCGAAGGGGAACTCTTTTACTGCTCAACAGTGACACCTCTTGATATTCCACAGAATATTACTGATAACCTTCAAAGACAATTTGGTGCAGTCTGCAGGACAGCATACTGCAGGCAGCGCAGTGTCTCCCAAAGGGAATGTTTTTCTTTCTTGGTTTGTCCAGGAAAAAGCAGCTCAGCATCTAACCTATTGTTCCAATATGAGAGGCTCAGGAAATGAAAACGTTTATAGGGGAGCAGCTCAGAACATTGAACCTGTATCCTCAGAAAACGCCCGTATTTTGATACAGGCCTTTGTCATGAAATTGGAAAGTTTTAAAATTCTCACAAGAGTACTGAAGAAGGCATTTTATCAGCTTTGAGCTTTTCCTCTGAAATGTTAATATTTTGAACACGAATATTGAAATCAATATGTTCCCTGAAAAAAATTTATCCATTCAAACCCTACTTTTTGTCAGATTTTTGTATTATCAAACTTCTCATATGCATATCTTCCACAAAGAGCTATACCCGAATGTCAGCAAAGAATCTGACTGCTTGCATATTCAGTTAAATAGGATTTTTAATAGTCGTAATTCCATTTATTAACTCTTCAAAGTGCTACTATACTGCAAACGAGAATTCAAGTTTTTAAAATTGCTGAAGAACTGAAAGATAGAACTAAAAGGAAACCAAGCCTTTAACAAGTATCCTTCCAGCAGGATATGGAATATGGCCTACCTTTCTGGTAGCTGGGTTAGCTGGCTCTGAGATTGTATTTGGGTTCCAGCCATTAAAAGTTTAAATAATCATCCTTTCAGGGCCAAATACTGAGTGTTAGAAAGAGGAGTTTTGGCTCACATTTATCTCTGTAACAGATGTTGATCGGCCAGCTGAAATTTGTTCATGCATTTTATGAGTAAGTGTACCCTTTTGCCAATTCAACAGAAGCATTTGTGAGAAATCCAAATACATGCATTTCTGCCGGAGCTCTAGCTTTATTCTGCTTATGGTGCAAGTTCATTAGTGAAATTGCTGTAGATCAACTGAAAATAGCTTGGCATTTAAGTATCCTTCACTGGCGCCAATTAGCATTATGGAATAACAAGATCTACGAAGAAAATCTCTGGAGACTGTAACATAGATAGGAAATGTGTGAGCAAAGAGTTAATTCCTAGCTAATAAATTCTCAAGACTCTGGAATGACTTAATTGTGAAGGGGTTTAATAATTGAGTGCCAATAACAGACAGATTGTAAATTGGAAGGTTTGTTTCAAAACCGGCAAAAACTACACAGAGAGAATGTAACAATAAAAGAAAAAGTGCTAACCTACAGGGAAGGAAATTTGAAAGCTGTAGGGAAGATTTAGAAGCAGCAGTGGTTTTAAGGGCACACTTTTATGTCTGCCATTATGTTTTAAGTGGAGTCTTAAACAGTGCCTACCAGTAAAATGTTGATACTTCATTGTTTGTAAGAAATCAGCCTTTACTTTTATCTAGTAGTAGAGTAAGCCTTGGTGCTAAAAATCTGGAATGCACACTATGCCTGCACACCGTAACAAAACCCTGCTGTCCGAGCTTTGCAATATGTCTTGGAAGTAAGCAAATGTGAAAAAGCACATCAGACATGGAGAAAACAAAACCCCAGAGGTGAGACACATGACTGAAAATGCTTATTTCTGGGCAGTGAGAGTTACCATTTTAATGATGACAGGGTTATTTGCTGGAATATTTCAAGAACAGCTTATTGAAAAATCTTTTGGACTCAACCTCTAGATATATACACATGGCGACATCTAAATAGAGCCAGGAATATTTTAATGCTGGTTTTTGGAATCACCCCTTCCTACTTTCAGGGATCTTTATAAGGAATTAAGAGAATAACAGTATTTAATTTTGGGACTTAAGCGTTTTATCTGGAAGTGGATAAATTCCATTCCTCTGCAGTTGAAATGGGAACACTTTCATATAATGAACAGCTTCTGAGTAAAGACCCAGAGACTGGTCTTTTGGTAGTTTTTTGAGAAGAGAAATATTTAAGTTTACTCTTATCTCTTTTCAGCCCATACAGGTAGATTTAGTTTTTTGAGCTGACTTCAGCCCATGAACACATGAAAAATCACACACACAGAGGAGAGAGACAGAGAAAAGAAAAATGAATTAGCCCAACAAATAGAGCACAACATGATACCTGGAATCAAATGGACACACAAGCAGAGACCAAATAAGCCAATACTACTGGAAATTCAAGACATCTAAAAGCCAAGGATGTATCTTCAGTAACAAGTATTTTCCTTCCTCCTTTGAAATTTGTTGACCTACACATCTGATAACAAGTGGTTACTTTTATTAGTTATGTGCTTATTTTTTAAAAATTAGTTACAAAAGCTCAAACTCATGGCTATAAGACAATTTACCAACATTCCATTAATCAAAATATCTCTTTAAACTTGTATGCAAACAGATTGGTATAGCAGCCTAGATTTCTGGTGGATTTTTTTCCCCTTTACTTTAGACAACTAAATAAAAGTTAACCATCTAGTCTAAGCTAGCTGTCTGGGCTACGTTTATAATGAAAAGAGGGAGAAGCAGCCAGGCAGAGAGACGGGCACATCTAGAGAGCCTTTCCCCAGCATTTCTTTTTGCAATGAGCCCTCACATAAGAAAACTCTGGACAGCTCTGCCCCCCTCTTTCAGCTACCACAGCAGCCTAAATAACTGAACTGCATCTCTCTTTTAGGGGGTTACAGCTAGCTAAGAGGAATTTCCAGCCTAAAAGTTACACCTCCACCATTACTTTTTGACACCTTGTATAATCAGATGCTGCTTGTTTGCTAAAGGCACAAATACTCCATTATTTAAATTGCATAAATGGAAGAGCCAAATGTGTGCTGTACCGCAATATTTCTTTTACCCCAGGTAGCACATCTCTCTTGCTCCTTCTAAACAAAGTCTGTGTGAACAGCAAGATAAAACAAAGCATGGGATTGCCTGCTTTTTGTGGTTTCCGTTGCTCTGGATTTACCATAGGAATGGTGCCACTCATAGTGTTTTAGCTAACAGGAAAGACATAATACCTGCCGTCCCTTCAAAACAGATAATATGCTTTTAAATAAAATACAGTAAAGTCAACCCTTCATATGGAAACCTGAAAAATTATTTTTTATCTTAGAAATGTATAATTATCAAAAGGACAGTTTAAAAAAATAAAAGAAATTCACCTTTTTCTTGTTTTTAGAGAGGCCTTGAAATTATATAAGAACAATTGCCCTGTTTCTGATGAACAAGAGATAAAATAATAATCTTAATACATTTTCTTGAAATCTTTAAAGTTTTATAAATTGCCCATGGAGGTTCGTGAACCAAGGTCACTGTGCCTCTTTTCATTCTTTTAATTACCTAGTTCCAGCCTGATACACTAGCCTTACTAATTGGACACAGAGAAATCCCTTATCAGTGAAGTCGGAAAAGGACCTATGAAAAGGGTGTGGGAGAGTGCTGTAAATCAAAGAAGAGGAACTGAACAGAAGGAAAGCCAATCAACTGTACCCCTCCGAGCTGTGAATTTATAGGAAAAGCAAAGCCTGGCTGGATGGAGGAATAAGTGGCCAGCAGGTAGTTACACATGTCATTGACCTCTCCCTGATAAATACTGCTGTGAGGGGAGCCAAATGCAGACTCACACCTGCCCTTAATTTCTTGGGGAGGGGAAGATTTTAAGCACTAACTTGGGCTTTGGGGTGTGTAGGTGTTGAATATAGTGCTATTTGCTTTCATTCCCATATCCCCAAGAAGCTCATACATACTCTTTTGAACTCCAGTGAGGGAACTAATTGTCCTGTCTGTAGTTTAGTATTTTCATGCACATTTGACAGGTGTTGTGCACACAGTGAAGTCTGAAGCTCTGTCCATCTCTATTTAGTAGCAAAAGAAATGTGCATATCTGTAATATTCCTGACTTTGATTTCTCACCCTTCTCCTTTCCCAGCAATCTTGCACATTCTCCAAGGTTGTTGCTGATCCTTCTCCTCTAAATGATGGCTTGTCATTTGAACAACAGCTTCCTTCCATCTCAGATCTTCTAT
Source organism: Ibycter americanus (assembly GCA_035590275.1). Lineage (NCBI taxonomy): Eukaryota > Metazoa > Chordata > Aves > Falconiformes > Falconidae > Ibycter > Ibycter americanus. Next base: position 3,976,820 of record JAVJGI010000062.1, read on the forward strand.
TTTGACCTTGGATGGTCATGCTAAGCAGTTAACCTTCTCTCCTTACTCATTTTCTAGTATGACACCTGTTTGTTCATCTCCTCTTCCATTTTCCCTGTGTCTTAATGAGTCTCTACAGTTTATATGCCAGTTTCTATATCCTGTTGTTCTGCCCCTAGATGTTTTTCCCAGTGCTCAAATGTCAGACAACCACAGAGATATGCAGAACTATCTCTGGTTTTTGCAAGCTGTATTTAATCCACTGTCATAAGGTGTTTCCACCTAAAACCCCCATATGACCAGCAACCCGATATTGTCCTTAAAGCAGAAGGAGCTCATACACAAACTATTTCAGAAATACTGGACTCTATTCACTAGAAAATATTACCAAAACAAAGAAATCCCATTGTAACATCAACCAGAACCCAAAAATTTTACAGAGAAAGAATCATTCAGGCTTCCAGAGAAAACACTGGGGTGTTGTAGGAGAAAAGACAAGAAGACATTACAGTTTGCCTTTCTATGTCAATAGAAAAATATAACTACTGTTTCATATGTATGAAAGTTACTTGGGTTTATTTGTGAGACATAAACCTGAAAATTCTGATCATGTTTATTGCTACAATTTGTGCCCCAAAGACATGACATTGCCTTAGTGTGTTGTCAAAGTGCTGGAAGGCAGATCATATTCCATTCACTTGCAATTGCTTTTACACTTCCATTTAGCCAGCTCTTCCTGTGCCACACTGTTGTGTGGTTTCATAGCACATGCTGGGATTTACATCCAACTATCCCTAGCTTCTTTCACACCCAATGTTTTGGAGAAAAAAAACGGAAATTCTGAGCACTTGAGACTATGAAGAAGACAATGTGTAGATTGTCCATTTAGGACATAGCTTTTCATAGCTGTTACAGTGTTACTGTCTGTAGAAGTATGAAAGAGTTAACATTATTGTTATTTGCAAGATCTCCAAGTCCAGAAACATCATTTCATGTGAAATCCTTCTTGTGACATTAATACATACTTGAAAATTACTAGGTAAAGGTAACAAGCTCTATGATGGACACTGGTACACAAATAGCTGCGCTGTTTAAACATGTTCCTTCACATGGTGTTGGCTCAAGTCAGCAAGTCCTGTACACATGGCTAAAGGCACAAATCCGGCGCTGGAGACAATATCCAACAGACAGGTTTTGTGCAGCCATTTGTTTTGTAGCCATTTGTTTAAAGGTGTGGACATGCAACTGTTCTGTGCAGCTGACCTCAGTGTTAGACAACAGTCCCAGCACATTTAGCATCTTCTTATGGTAATGGAAAATATCAACCGAAAAAATCAGAGTTGGCTCTATTTATTCAGGATTTGGTGGATTTCTACATTTTAGAAATCTGAAATCCTGCCATCCCATAAGTTCAATCCTACCACAATTAAATTACAACATTTAAAAACATGAGACTATCTCAGTATTAGGAGAGAAAATCAGAAAGCTTTCTGATTTTTTTGCCACAGAAGCATAGGGCTATTTTACTTTTTCCCTAGCCTTACATGCTTTCTTTTAAAAGCAGTTAATATATTGAATAATTTTCTGCAAAACTTTTCCAGAACGGTATTATTCCCTGTGTATTTCATTCACACTGCTTCCCAGACCTATTGATACCTCTTGGTTTTTTTTGTGTTTTCCTTCAGAAAAGAGGAATCAAACATTAGACAGAATATTTTAAGGCGGTGAACTCCAGGACAAAACATTCATGCCAAACTATATTTTAAAGAAAGTATTATCATCTGTTAGCTCTTGATTGGAAACTCCTCCTAGCAGAGACACATCTCTTACCAGCAAAAGTGATTTTGCCATTGTATTTTGTGCTGACTACATGCATAGAAGTTGAAGTTGTGAATATAGTTGCTTATATTGCTGGTTTTGTCGGTATAAAAATGTCACTAAATGTCATATTCCCTAACTCGCATAGCCATACTCACGAAAATCCTAACATAGATACATAGATATCGTTTTAGTCTCCACTATAGTGATAATAAAATGGCACCTTTTCCAGTTGCTGACAGAGTACTGAGAGATTTGAAGTTTACGTGCAACACGTCCGTGGCTAACAGGTATCACAAGAAAGATTAATCCCATCAAATGCAGATGTTTACAGTGGTGTCTCTCCCATGTCTCAGCTAGTCACTGCAAGCTCTTTTTATCATGTAAAGGGCACATTTACACTTCAAGACTGTTACTGGTCTTACACTTAAGACTGGTAAAGCCTTATATAATAAGACCGGTAAAAATGACAAATAAAGTAAATATATAATATGCACTAGATGGAGAGTGTCAGGCTCAAATTAGTCATCCACAGTGGACATGCCTAAAGGTAAGATAATGGAGTCCTGTCCCATCTGACTCAGATGTCAATTGAAGTTTTATTCCATAGAAAACAAGATATTTTTTTATAAAGTTTTGTCTCCATTTAACAGATATTCTAGCAGCTATCTAGATAATTTACTGAATTTCCCATTTCCTTTACCATCACGTTCAATAAAAACTTCTTAAATCTGAAATGCAAGATTTTATGTCTCATTCATCCTTTACTTATCCAGTTTTGGCTAGTGTCAAAGGTTTGGTGAAACCATAAAAATAAAATGAAAAAATATCAGATATTAATAGACAAAGTTTGAGACAGCTCCTAAACTATGTTTGAGGGGAATTAGAGATGAGTGAACCTTAAAGAGCTTGTTCTAATCAAAATAAAAAAGATAACGTGGACATTTATCTAAATGCTTCCACTTCTTTTTCTTCTAGGAATCAGGTTTAGACACTCCTTGATCTCCCTTAACACTGTTTGGCCTGAACTTCAGAATGCTAAAAACTGTCTCTTTTATGGTATTTCAGTGCTTCTAATCCCTGCAAAGAGGGGGGAAATAGTTAGCAGGTTTATTTTTAGTTTTGGGCAAAGGTTGAGAACACTTTTCCCATTCTCTCTCAAAAACAGAAATTCAGACTCTATAGCAGAACAGTGACAGTATCTTCCAGGCTGAGCCTCTCAGTTCCCGAGAGGAGACAATATCCCCCCTCTATTACAGTAGCCAGGAAGAGTGAACAGAGGTTCCAGTAATAAATATAGACACAGAGACGTCTGGTTTCTTTTCTGCCTCAGAAGCTATCAAGAAAATTTAATCAGGCTTTTCTTTTCCAGTCAATCCTCAGATTATTTTAATACTTTCACATTCTGTATTGAAATTCTGTCATCCCCATCAGTGTTTTTGCCTGATGGCTGCATGCAGTCATTGCTAAACAATTTGTTAAAATGTTATATTTTTAGAGAGGTCTGTTCACCTACCATCTAATAGTAATGCCGTTTTGCAAGGGTCATAAGGAAAGAACATATTTGTGATGAGAAAAAATCAAATGAATGGCAAGACATAATCGTGTTCCTATCTCATCCCCTCTGCCTCCCTATCCTCTTCTAGACAGAGAAAAAATACCACACACCAACCAGATTTTTACCGTATGTAGAGCTAGCCTGGTGTTTTCTTCCCTACACTAAATTATGTAGTGCTTCTGCAGAAAGTGCGTACAAGAGCTGAATGTAAATCAGAAAAAGATAGGACTGTGGAACTAAAAGACAGCCGCTCCTCCCTAAAACCACGTTGGTGTATGACATGTTAATGTGCCCGTCTCATAAGATCGCGGGACTACTGTAGTATCTCAGGTATCTGTGCATGATAGTAACGAATTTAAAATGCATCCTGACCTTCGTATGAAATAACTGACACAGAGCTGAATGAATGGGGGAAAAAAAGGGTGGCTTTACTGCTAGAGAGATAAAGATTCTTTCTACATTAAAATTAATGATATACCATAAAAATCAACTCTTGGGTTTCCTGTGCAGCTGTTAAACATGGGGCAATATAACAATCTGTATGTTCTGCTCTAGCTTGGGGGTAGGGGGAAGATTGAAAGAGAGAGAGAAAGATCTCTTTTATTTCTGAATTGGAACATAAATAGCAGCAGCAAAAGAGAAACATACTACATAAAGTTTGACAGGCTTGACTGATCATTCATTTTAGCTCTTACCTTCTATCTCATGAACCTCTTTCATTGCTCCCTTGTTTATGATGTGCTTGTTAAAAACAAAACAAAAATCACTTGTTGAACTAATTGTCAGTTTTTAAATACTGCAATGGCTTTTACTGCCATTCTTTACTACCACTTAGATGGTACGCAATACTTGCATTACAGTCTTTTACACAATATAAAACAAAGACTCAGAAAATCCTTTAGGTTTCTCTGTACCTCTAGCACAGGCTTATTGCAGCGATTTTTAAAATTATGCTAAAATAGCCAGTAGATGTGTAATTTACATCTTAAACAACCTTTCTATGACCTTTTGAATCTATAGATATTTATGGAGCCTGGAAGGAACAGTGTTAAAATTAAACTCTGTTTAGCTGAGTGATAGTTTTACATTACACGCTCACTAGAATAGGGTTCCCATTGGGACATAGGGCAGAGAGGAGCGTAACCAAAGTGTAAATCAGTCTCAGCTAATATTTGTAATGCTGTTCTACACCTCTGTTAAGTCTAACACAAACTCACACAAGCGCCACATAACTTATTAATGAGTCAGTCACTGGTCTTTCAAAAAAATTCATGAGTATTAACGATTTGACTACATTCTGCTGCTTTGACTAAATGGTTATTGTAGAAAAGCACTCATCCTCCTTTCTCACATTACTTATAAACAAAAACTGTTTCTTCCAGTTCATGGGAGACTTGTGAAATGTAGTGAGCACCTTGCCCTGACTTTCAGTGAAAACTGACCCCTTCTGCTCGCTCTGAGCTATTTCTTTTTCTATTTGCAGGCACGTGGAACCGTCCTTTCAACTCCACTTTCCAACAGACTTGAGATTTGTAAGAGCAAATTACAGATAGGCACTCCCAATGCAAATCTTGTAATTTTAGAAGACCAAAGAGGCCTCTCTCAGCCCAGTGGTTTTGAACGTGCCCTGTAAACTAGAAGGTAATGGTTCTGGTGAAGGAAGGAATATCTTTCTATATTGTGCACTGACGATGAACAACACTTGAAGAGTCTTTCTCGGTTCTAGTTTTCCTTAGGAGCTAAAGCGGCATATTCCCACATGCAAACCTAGGCACATGCCAGTGGGCTTGGGACATCAGTTTATATTTGTAGCCTTCACATTTAGTGTCTAAGTTAAGAAGGCCAGGTCTGATTTTATCCGTTTAACTTCAGTATGTAGCCTGGTGCCTAAATGAGGAGGTTACTGGCATCAATGAAAAGAAGACAGTCATCTCCAAGGTCAGTCCCAACCACATATAATATTTCTCACCCTCTTTCTGCATCTACAAAGTTTTCACCTTTTAATATCCACCATACCTATGGCCTGTGCAGCTGAAGTTACAGAACTGCAGGGATTTGATATGGTAACAGAATAGCGGAATGTAGTCTAAAATGAAACATTTTAATCCACATGTTTTGAAGACATGGTATTATTTATGAAACTGCCAGTGGATGGAGACAAATGTTCTCAGGGCTTTTTTTTTGCTTTTTTTTTTTTTTCAGGAAAGCAGTTGTTCTCCTAGTCACGCTTGCTCCAGGGATGTGCGTGTACGAGACTGATCCAGTGATTTCTGATACATCACAGCAGGAGCAGTGATCCATATAACCAATTATTCCTGTACCTTTACTGACATGGTGAATCATGTAAGTTTTTTCTTCAGACGATAATTTCATTGCTGCTTTAGTTTGTGTGTTTATTTCTTTATTGTTTCCCTTAGCTGAACCTTGTGTGGCATGAATTCATTAATGTTAGGTAATGAGGTGGAGATTCAGGCTTATAAAGAGGAATTAACACAGACAAAACTGCAACTATATTATAGTACCTCCATCTGTTTTACTCGTACAGAAAATTTACACATTCTCATTTCAATTAACTGTGATGGTCAAAATAATTGTAAAATCTTTCATTCTCTCCCAGACATTGCAATAAATAAAGATATCGTTACTTCTTTGAGACTCAATAACACTTAGCGTAAAACATTTACTTCTATTCAAGTTTTATAACCTTGTCTTTATCACCTTTTTGATAAATATCATAGTCTAAATAAAACAAATGGAACAGTTTCATTTTGTCAGCTAGGATTAAAGTAATATATATTTGGCACACAAATAGGCCACATAGTGTTGTTTTAAGCAGGACTGATTTTTTTTTTTTTTTTTTAACTTCTGAGAACCTTCAAGGCACTGCAAATTTTTTAGTCAAACTTAGCCTGAAAACTCAAAACTTCATGCATGTTTATGAGTACAAAAAGGGAGTTGGGACCCAAAAAGAATTTTCTTTTCAGCTATTTCAAAATTATTCCATTTGAGATTGGTTGTTTACATTTGCTCCAATTTGTTTATATTATGAATGACAAAAAAATTGGGAAGCCAGACACCTTGTAAAACTCCTTGAAGGAAGTGTGACCTTTTGATCTTTTAAATGCTTTTCCACTAATACAATGTTTTGATTTGACAGCTTTTTTCTTTAAGAATACACTTTCAACAGATCATCATCATCTTTCAAAAAAATGCAGAAAGCACTTCACTGACAAGCCTGATTTGGAGCTCAGAATTGCACTATTCATCCTCAGTAGTTATTTATTTTCCACCTTAATTTACAAACAAAAAGAATGAACTCTCACTGCTTATAGCTTACACTTTTAATATGCTACATTTTATGTTTCCTCCTTGCAGTTCTCTGCAGCATTCCCAAACTTTTTGCTTATTTGGTTTTACAGTTTCCTTAGGCAGAACTTGCTCCCTGGTCAAAAGTGCATTGCCAGCATGCCCGTTGATTTCTGAAGCCACTGGATTAGGCCCATGTATTAGCTGTGTATTTCATTTTCTCTGGCAACTCTAAAAGATTTGCAGGGCTGCTTTTAAAACACATAAACCTCTCCATTACGGCAATCTATTCCTGTACCATACAGCCTTTTAATTATACTGGAGATGAAGCTGAAGAAAATATCAGTAAATTAAAGCTAAAATTATTTGGTTTAATCTTTTAAACCATACTGTATTTGTAATATCATGTAATTTGGAATCTTCAAAAAAGGAAGAAGGTAAACATCACACAAGCCTTGGTGTTTTAACTGAGATGTAACTAGTAATGAGGAGATCAACATTCTATTTCTGGTTCTGCTGATCATGTTGAGATGCCTCAATGCAGCTGCTGAAATATCAGCAACTCAAACTGAATCCTGCCCAATCACATCACAACATATGAGTGGCACCCCTGAGGAATATTTTTCCTTGCCTCAGAGAGACATCAGGACATCACTTACTCACTTTGACAGACAATTCTAAGACTTCTAAATGGAAAAGTTAAACACCTGATAACTATGGATGGCCTTGCAAACCCTCATCAGCTATATTTTGGAGATCTGAATCAAAAATAAGACTTCATTCCCAGAGTAACACAGCATCAAACCTCAGTCCTTTTTTGTAGCTATCAGGAAAAGATTTTATCAACTATAATAAGATTGAGATCAAACATCAGAAGACTTTCATGAGACATGTTTGCTGAGTTTGATTGCAGATGAATGGTAGACAGCAATATTTTAATCAGGAAGTATTTCTTATACTTGTTCCAGAGTACTTTCCCACAGCACTTCCAACTCTTGTGATGACAGATAATCCACAGAGCATCCTCATTTTTCCAGATTATTCTGCATTTCTTCATGAAATATAAAATCAATAATCAATTAATAAGGCCAGCAATGGCAAACATTAACTGACTGCAGCTTTGCTCATTCTTGCACTCTCTAGCAGATGATCCCTCTAGAACTAACAGGAAAATTGTGTTTCTGTTGAATAAAACATGCAGTGAGCCTGTATCTTTAGAAGACTCGAACTAGAAATTCAGGGGCTGTGTAATAAAGGACCTGTATCCCCTTCTTGTTTATAAATGTTTATAAACTGTTTATAAATAAATAAATGAACAAACAACTCTTAATCTTACTTTGAAGACTTTACATCAGACTCTAGAGAGAAACCAGGCAGCTTTCCAAAAGAATTTTTACAGTCAGCACACTGAAAGCAGTCTATCAGTAACAAATAGGGAAAAAGCAAATTCAGCTGAATTAAAACTGCCCTAGAAAAATGGAAGAGAAGACAACAATGATGATTAAGAAGAAAATTGGGCATATGGTCACCTTATTCTACTGCTAAAAAGTGCTAATCAATCACAAGGTATTAACCCAATTAAAACAAAAAAGAAATTCCACTGTAAATAAATGTTATAAGTTATGTGTACCTGGGCTGCTGGGAGAGTAGTCAAAAAAATAGTTAATTTTTTTCCCAGATGTTTATGCTTTGTCACATCAGCACCTTTTCAAATGAAGGCACTGTTGGGGACTACACAAGAGAGGGGAATAGCAGGGAATACTCATTACAAAAATACTGACATTTTCAAAGTGTCTAAGGTTACCAAGAAGCTGGGAGAAAACTGACTTACCTGAGATCAGTGAAAGCTTTAAGAGTCACAAGGAAGGTATGGATGTGTCCTGTCAAATGACACTACTCTGGAGTTCCTGAGGAGCTTTTTCAGAGAGCAATCCCCTGCTGAAATATATACTTTTTTAATAAATCACATTTCACTTAGATGAAGTTTCTCAAGAATTATCCTCCTGATGAGAAAATGTTACAGGTTTCACATCGTAAATGGAAGAAAATGCAGAATTTCTACAAGTCCAAATATTTTTTATAAAGGGAGGCTGCCTCCAAGTCTTCGTTCTGCTGGTTATACACTCTCATTCTTTCCTCCTCAGCCCTGGTGCTGTCACATGCAATCACATGCAAATTAAGGCTAACAGATGAAACAATAAAGGAAATCAAATGCATAATCTGTTTTCCAGCAGGACAGCTTCTATTCTGATTGAAAATAGGCAGAATATCAACTTGTTTAACTAAAAATAACTCAGAAATGTCCTAAAAAGCTCAATATATTTACATGCACTCTATTTCTGCCACCTCCATGACCTAGATAGGGGAATACGTTGGCAATCACCACTGTTTTCCTTTAGCCTGTCAGCTGTGTTTCTCTCATAAAAACCAAGGAATCATGTACACAGGGGTCTCCTCCTGCTCTTAGATGCTATAGGACAGATCTGGCCAAAAAAGAAAAGTCCTGCACCTAGAGGTACATAAATTAAGTGATCTAACCAGACGCTTCACATTCAGCTTTTGTGACGGGGTTCATGGTAGAGATAACTCCTACCTATGGGCAAATGCTCCCCATCTCTCACAAAATAGTCAGTGACTATTCACTGGGCTTCTGTGGAAGGAAGAATGATCTCACACCACAACAAGCACATGTAAAACGACTGGGAGAAATTGCCCTTCTGATCTTTGAGAACTTTGTCACTATCACCCTATTTCCCTTTCTTTTTAGCTGTTGGCCTTAATTTAATTGATTGCATAAAGATTATTTCGTAGGTTAAATTTTGTTTTCTGATCCTCTCAATCTTTTTGAAAGGATGCAGGAGGTGTAAAGGAATTATCCATGCATTTAATTTATACATCTGCTACACACAGAAAAGGTATGAAATAAGAATATCTAAAGCACTCAGCATTCACCTAACTCTGGATTTATTTGACTGACAACGTCAGTAAAAATCTTACTGGTTTCAGGGAGATTGGGGCACTGCCAAGTCCTTTTCAATGTCCTGTTTTCCTTTTTAAAAAGTTCAAAACTGTAAGTTTTACTGGAAACATGATCATCTTTACCTTTCACAGAGGAGAGATGCTAGTCTTTATCACCTTCTTATACATTGCATGGAAGTATTCTTAAAAAAATTACAGCATTGTCTCTGCAAGAAATCTGTATTAGCAGAGAGAGCCTCTTCATATTTATGTCTGTATATTGTAAAAAGTAAAATCAAAACCAAACACTCAGCCACTTACAACCACATGGTCTTTAGCATCTACAGGCTTCTGTGACATTGCAAACTCAGTGTCCCAAAACTCTCCAATAAAAAAGCAGTCCTGTTATACATAGTTGCTAATATGTTTCTGTGTTGTTTCTGCTACCATGGCGATGCAAACAGGAAAACTATGTTCTGTTCTTTAAATAACAGGAACAATAGAAATGCAGTTACTCAATATCATCCTGCCTGCTTTTATGTGAGGTATTATTTTCTGATGCAGTTCTTTATTGAGCCATCTCTAACTAAAAAATAAACCTGTAAGAAAAAGGGTCATATTTTTTCTGAATCTGAAGTTTTCATAACTTCATATTAAGTATAATCTTACTTAACAGCTCTGCTGACGGCTATTAAGATGGCAACAACTGAATACAATTCACAGCTGATATTGTATTGGAAGGGTTGGCAAATATCAAATAAGACATAATATTCACATTTATTTGAGGCATTTTCCCAAGAAAAATATAGCTCCCACTACTAGAAATAATACAGGTCAACAAAAAAAAGTAAAAGGACTGACCTATACCTGACAGAGAAAACAATATTTGCTGATGCCTGCTAGAATAGATCTCCATGTTCCACTGAATGCCTATGAAAGTGGAAAGCGAAAGAATCAGAGAACAGATGCTTGTTTAGTGGGTCCCCAAATGAGGGCAGAGGGAAGACCAAACTGCCTGTATATCATACAGTCTGTAAAAGGGAAGTACAACGGAACTAGAAGTTTTTTCAGAAATATATAAAGCAATTAAGTTAATGGTATAAAATCTCCTTGAAGAAATCAAATTCTTATGGATACATTATTTTGTTGCAGAGAATAGAAGAGAATCCCTCAAGGTCATTTTTCATGTATTTGCCTCCAAGGGCACAAGCAAAACTTGCTATAATGTGTGAGGATTTAACTGTCAGAAGCACCCTAGAATGTACCAAAGCATGTCCCCTTTTTCTTCAAGTCAGCCTCTAGTATACAATTACAGCACCTTTCCCTAAAACAGAGGATATGTGGCTTTATCAATCTGCCAGGCAAAAAAAAAAAAAAAGGCAACCCAAGTGTTTCTGCCTCATCCTGTATGATCAAGGTAAAATGGCATCCTGAACCAACCAGCCATCTGGCTGATTCCTCACCTGAATGTCTACATGCAGTTCCCTTTCCCATCACCCGCCACAAAGCAGCAGCCACTACCCTTAGTGCCCTTCACAGCCAGAAGCACAAACAAGTGCTTACACATCTGTGTCCTTTCCAGAAATCTCTCATGTCAGCCTTTCATTTGAAGCTTACTGCAGTGACTGCATGTTTAAAATCTATGGCAGCCCAGAAAGAAGGAAAAAAGAAAAATGCCTACATAGTCCATGGACTCACAAGAGTGTGTGTCAAAGTTTAACCCTGCTTTCTGGGCCACTTGTATGGAGAAAAGAACCCTGTTAGACATGGGAGACTCAGAAAAGGATCCAAAGAGCCAGTGTGCTAAGGTCCATTCACACATGATCAGCATAAAATGAAGGACAGGGAAAAGGACATGGTCTTCCATTCCAGCCCTCAAACTTTCAGGAGGAAATTTCTGAGATTCAGGATCTGAACCCTTTCGTACAGGCTGGTGACTACATCCATTCTTCTAACTATGATCTTTTCTGACAGAGTAGTCAGAAGAGGTGGTGGCCAGAGCTAGCCCTGCTTTGTGTAACAGCCAGATGGTCCCTGTACCTGCCCAGGAACTGGGTGATCAGTTCTTTTCTCTGTTTTGGAGGGGTCCGGCTGCCACACGTGGCACTGTGTATGATTTATCCAAATGCTGCTACAGGCAGTGCTTAATACAGGGACCAGATTCCAGGTTTTGCTTTAGGTGAGTGCCTTAACCCACGTGCTTCCTCTAAACTGAGCCTTGAGCTATTTTCTGCCTCATTTCAGAGATGGTGAGTGCCAACACACTTTCTTCAGGCTTATTCTACTGACAGATACTTTGAGATGTGGGTTTGTATGTTTAAGAAATGGGATGGAATTAAACCTGATCTTGCATTTCTAACAGCAGTGGCTTAGCTATGTGTGTACTACAAAAAAAGACACAATAATTCTTTCATGTTTTTAAAATAAAGTAGTGACATTAGCTGGGGGGGGGGGGGGGGGTGGG
>JAVJGI010000062.1:3988912-4004127 GCA_035590275.1 Ibycter americanus
GAAGAGCGGGGGTTGAAGCACCCTCTACCGTAAGTATCATCTCAAGATGCTGAAGAACATCTCGTAGGCAGTCTCCCTGGATGTGAGCCCTAAGGTGGACATGGAATGACTTACCTCTGTCAAGACAAGGATGCTTCAGGATATCTTCAGAGGCATATGGCTAACCCTATCTTAAGGTTAGAAAAAGCTGAGATGGACAGTTAATACATAGACATATGTGCATATTCCATCTAATTTTTTTTCAGATCATGGCTTTGTTGTCTACTATGTTTGTCTCCCAAAATCTTTAAGGTCACAGTGAATGTTTTTCCAGGATGTGATATCCATGTGAGAGGTGAGGCAGAGTGCTCAGACCTCTGTGTTCTAGACTGGAGAAGTTCACAGGACTAGTGAAGGCACATGGATTATGTGAGATTAGATAAAATATGTATTAACCCAAGTAAATATGCTGGGCTGCTGTTGTGACATCTACAGTGTTATTGCACAAGAAATGCCTCGCTTATGTGACACAGACTCTGCTTCACTCACCTGAGCAGAGACCTGAGTCCATCCCACAAATCAGAATTTTAAAAGGTAAATATCCAGCTTGCCCAGTAATAAGCAGGCATCCCAATCAATGTGTGCTCATGAATCATGTATATATGTTACCTTATCCAGGTCTTGCAGGGCATCAAGAGCCCTAGAATTCTGATGTGGGCAATTTTAAACTAAATCTGCCAGAAAATAGATTACTATTGTCCTTGTCAACATAACAAGAGATTTTTAAGGCCCATCCCTATTACCTTAGTCAGAGGATCTGATGACGGGATATAATTTTTATAGAAAGCCATGAATAATTGACTGCACAGTGCAGTGGGACTTGGTCTTGAGAACCTTTAGATCATTCTGGTGATTTTAGCCACTCTGCATTACTTCACTTCATAAGTAATACCAATAAAAAGAAAAAAGGAATTCTCAGATAGCAAAATGTATTTGCGTATTCAGCTAGAGAATGGGTGACAGAGTCTGGGCTGCATTCCTACAAAACAAGAATAGCTTCTTTGTCCTTTTTCTGCTGTACACATTATGGACCTTTCACAGTTCTGTTTGTACACATGCCATGTAATCATTCTCACTTGATACTGTGTAATCAAATGTAAGGAAAGTTAGTAATATTGAGGTGTGAGTCCACAAGGTGTTTTGTTAAATTTTCTTCCACTAGCACTGACTTAAAAGCAACAAAAAGGGAGAAAGAGGCAGGAAGCAGGGTTTCTATTACTTGATTTTTTTTTTTAATAAAGTTCATTAATCAATACCATCTAAGAAGGAGGAATAAATTAACCAATTAAAAAGAATGCTTTTTCCTCTAAAGGAATTCTGTAGCATAGAAATGAGGAATAACTTGGAGTAATATATATTGAATTGCAAGTCAGAATTGCAACAGCAAGTATACATTAGAGCTGGGAAAATATTCAAATCCATCCATTTTCTACCAGAGACAAGCAAAGGAAATTTCTTTGCAAAAATATCCAAAAACAGTGTTTCCATTTTTCAATCAACTCTGCCCAGAAAATATACAAAAATTGGAGGGACATGCAAAACTACTATACAGTATTTTTTCAAAAAATAAAATTACCTATAAAATAGTCATGCTTCTCAGTGCTTACATTTAAGCAGCCTCCCAAGACCAGTTGTACTCATTCTAATGGCATAAATAGGCTTATAGACAGAAAAGGGTTCATGTGATCTTGTGGTAATATTAAGCAATTGAAGAAGGTTGGGGATTTCTAGGACAGAGATCTAAACTGCTTAGTCATGTGTCAATCATCACCATGAAAAATCTTTCGACTTTATATTAAATATACAAAAAAGGAAAAAAAGAAAAGCCATTTAAAATTATGGAAGGAGAAAGTGCTATTAGCAAGGCATATCACTCATCGCAGAGGCAGAGGAGCTCCGTGCACTGTAACCCCTTTCCTGCTGCAGAGCCAGCAGCGATGGACACTAACGGAGATATTGACCTGCACACGTGCGATAGCTCTGGCACTTCCCAGGGGCAGTGAGTTCATATCATCTGTACCAGCCAGGACATCTTCATGGACACATCGCTTTCTTCTCCCCAGGAAAGAGGGACTGCAACTGTGATTATAACTGGCCATGTCCCCTTCTGTAGTCGTGACTGGCATGGTGCAGCTCGCATTCTCACCCCCAGAAACACATCGGACTCATCCTCATCACACACTGGGAATGCTAGGATGTAGCTGGTGTGTAGCCTATGCTGACCTTGAACTGTGACCAAGCATCTTCTAGGAGAATGCCAGCTGATCAAGGACAAAACTATGCCAAGAACGTAGAAAAAATTTAACAGTTTGGAAAACTGTGTGGTACCATTTGGGTCTGGACCATGGTCCCATTTAGTTAGCTAGCATAGACATAGTTAGTTGGGGGCAGGGGGGGCTGAAAGAAAACTTGGTTCCAAAGGAAGGGGTCCTATAGGCCATTCTTGATCGCCATCTTTCCCAGGTGCTGCTCAAGGGTCAGCAGTTTGTGGGAGTTGATATGAATTAGTTGAACTGGGGCTGAGCACCGCTATCATCTTCCCTGAGGAACTACCTGACTTTGTTGGCCAAACAGTGTAAAGACGTCAAACCTCAGTGGGTGACAAAGGGATCATGGAGGCTCCTGGAAACCTGGTAGCTGGAGATCTGGCTGTCACAGATCTGACTGGTAGTTCAGTGTCAAGTGGATCACAGGAAAGAGGTCAACAAGAGCAGACCATGAGCCAGGCAAATTGTTCCAAACCTCTGTAGATAAACCATGATAAACCTTTCCTGCCTTTTCCCTCCCTCTGCCACATGTTCCTGCCCTGCCCCTTCTGCCTGATCTGGCTCTCACTCAGCCACCCCATGGGCTCTAAAGCCATGAAGGCCTACCTGCCAAGGCTGCAAACAGTTTTCTATCCATCTAGTTCTCTGAACTGAATTGCTGTGGTGTCAAGCAGTTGTCGGCAAAGGTGCGAGGGAGGGGGAACAGGAACAGGCTGAGGGAAGAAGCGGCAAGGTATGGAGAGCCACAAGAGGCCCTACTGACATTTGTTTGGATTGCTCTAGACAAGCTCTTTTTGAGACTGTACCACTTTCCTGTGGTTCGCTACTACTATGTACCTTTTTTTCAAGTACATTGAAGCCCCAACACCATGTAAATGCTTCCACAATAAAAGGAACTGTATCATCATAATCTGTTATGACCACTGATGAGTGTCCCTTGTAAACTTTTGATTAAAGAAAAGCATGGGAAATATAAATGTTAATGCTTCTTTCTATACAAGTATATTAGAAATGAGCAGGAAAACCTTCAGAAGGGGATAAATTTGTCACTGAAAATACACCTACTGCAATACAAACCTGGATAAATTAGTGAGTACAATAGATTCCTCTGAGCTTGATAAGCTGATAACAGGAGACATCTGAGCTCTCATGTTTCAGGAGATGCTCAGTCCCTAGCTGAATTACTGCTGTTTTTTCCAGAGCAGCCAGCACCCTGTAAGTTTGACTTCATGTGACAGTTCAAATACATATTCTTAACAAAGGACAAGCATGTGTTTCAGGTAGAAAGACAAAAAAAGACACACACAATCTAGAAAACACTGGAACAAAAGGGGTTTTTAAGAAATGGCAAATTAATTACTGTCTAATTTCAAGGTTAAAAGCAGTTGCTTAATACAGTCTGATAGGTGCAAATTATGGCACAGCCTTAGAAGTCAAGCCATCTATATGTGACAATACAGTAGTTTTGGCTGTGAACAACAGGTTAAAAAGGTTCAGGTTCAGGATATTTAGGGTCTTTGAAAACCAAATAAAGTACCTGAGGTCCTCACCCAGAAACATGTGAAAACCAGATGTCCTTACTTGAAAGAACTGTCACACTCTTAGGTATGCCAAGATTGTGATCAAACAAGGAAATCTTCATACGGTGAAAGGTAGAAGAGTAATAAACTTGGGCAAATACAGCAATAAAGTATTCAGGAATCACTCAGAGCCAGTGAGTTGGACAAAAGTCTTCACTGATGCCATACCATTAGATGCATGTAGGGAAATATTAGAGTTTAATTTAGCAATACTTTTAGTTAATACTTTACAGATGCCATTTTTTACTAATGTGTTTTATATGTCACTGAAAACTGTTTATGTTAATGCATATTAAACGGGTATCCATTGTCAAATGTTAAGATGTTAGGTTAAAAATATACTTGTTTCTGTATATGTGTCATTTGGGCTAATCCTGTCTTCTAGCAAGAGTATCTCAAAGCAGTAAGAATGAGCATTCAAGATAATAGTTTTCTTTATGCATCTTCTCTTAGCAGTGCAGCAGATGAAGTAACAAGGAATCTGCCCTGCAGGTGAATTTCTATTAAATGTTCTCCGTGTCTTGGCAGTGGCTCACAGCATTGATATTCTTTCACAAAACACTTTGTATCAAGGAAACAGCGTTTTTCTAGTGATAAGTCATTTAATAAGAAAATTCCTGACATAGTCCAAGTATAATGCCTGAACAATCATTATGCAGTCTGGATGGTTTAAGAAGTGTGCCAGTATTTAAGTTTATTGCCATCTGTAAAAAAAACCTGCAGTGCATGCGAAGAATGGTGGATCACTGGAGAAAACAAGAGGATATTGTCTTTGCAGCCTCATGACTTATTTCTCCCCCTGCAACCTCTCATGGAGCAGAATATTTTCTGCACGTTCCAGAATCACTCTTCTGAAATGGGAGCCTTGCGCCTTCCGAGCTAAAAGCTACAGCCCTGGCTGACACCAATGCCTGCTTTAGCCAGTCATTAGTCAGCACACTATCAGAACTGCCCTGTAAAAGCACGATCACATCAAACCTCAGTTTCACACCAGTGGACACATCCAATACGCTTGCATGAAGAATGCGTTTATTTCATGTACACCCCAACCTGCTGTCATATACTATGGTGCCTAGCGAATAAAGCCTCCTGCAATGCAAAGTACACTCTAGGCTGGTGCTTGAGACATTTCCCTCTCTGGTGAAAAGACTTCTCAGACTGTCAAATAATCTTTTCTTAGGACACCATCCTAAGTTTCCATTAAGCTATTGGAAATAAAATATTTTATAATGTATTTCCAAACGTATAGTCATTTGTCCTCTGAGTGCCCCAGGAATGTTTACAAACTGGATTCAATGAGAATGCTATGCAGGCTGGATAGTAAAGCAGCTCCAGTTAAAAGGACAGTTTAAGGGTTTAGGGCAATAATGGTCCAGTTTATAGAAGTAAGGAGACAGAGGCCATAGAAAGGTAAGGGCTGAAAATGAAATGTAATAAAAACTACGATTTCACCCAGTTGTTCTACAGAAATGAACAACCTCATCCCCTCCTGCCTTACTCCATTCCCTAGAAGGTCTTTGTTATAGCTGTAGTTTATAATGTAGATCACTTGAAGGTAGAAAATTTTCCTGGAAAGCAGGCAAGTATTCAAACTACTCAGGTAAATTGGGACCATAAATAAACTGTCCCAAATACTTCAGGAAAAAGAAAAAGTGCTGGAAGAGGAAGAGCTTCAGTTCATAAAGGGAAAAAACACGGATTTTTTAATTAAGATACTAAAAGAAATCTGAGACCTTCTGTTCCAGCTCTGAAGCAGGCCTTTTTGTGACCCTGACCTGTGGTCTGAATTCATTTCTCTTGAAGTCAATAGGAGTTTTGTCATTGTCTTTCCAGAAATCAGCTTAATTTAAGAAATTTCACCAGTGCTTGCTGACCTCATATGCACCATGCAACAACACAGTGCAAACCCCTGACACTGTGCTCAGGGCGTTCAGCCGGCGCAGCCTAGCCCCTTCCCGTGCAGAGATCCTAGCTGGGGATGAGAACAGGCATTACCTAGTGCAGCGCTCTGCCCGTGCCAGTAATCTCTCCCTCTCGGCCTATTTACACAAGTGACATTTTGACATGATAACAAAAAGCCTAACTGAAAGACAGACACTCGACAGCTGGACCAGACAGTTGGTCATTCCACAGGACTCACCTTGCACAATAGGCTACGGTGCAAACTCCTGCATAATCTAAAACGTCATTGCAGGAGTTGTTTCAGTTTGCTTTCTCTCTATAGGAATTGCCAGCCATTTGTTACTGTGGGTGTGGGGACACTGAAATCACCAGTATTTTACCTAACCTACTGAATCTAGATCACAAGACACTTGACTGAGCTGAACAACTTTCCCACCTCACCACTGGCTCCCTTTGCTTTACTTTAGAAGGGATAACTCCCAAACAATGGAATTCTTTTGTTGAATGAAAACATTTTCAGTTTAGATCTAGCACAGCCTAATACACCGCTTTAAGCGCTACCTCCATCATTTTCGCAATTCACCTTTCCATTGGAGTTCACCAGGTAGGAGGGGAGAATCAGGGTGCCCACAGGATAGGTGGCATGGCAATTAACATAATAAATAGAGATGCCTGTGTAAGATCTCCATTCACATGTAATGAATCTCCCAGCTGAATTAATATATAAACCCTCTTAATTTCAATCAAACATCTTCTTTTTATTTTAAGAAAATCATGCAGCAGAAAAACATTCTAATCTTAGTAGCAGAGTGCTAAGCCATATCACTTTTCTAATCAAGCAGATTTTATGTGAGGCTGTTTTAACACAAGAATAAAACTAAGGGGCCTGCAGTACAATTCAGTTTGCTGTCTCTGGCTTTCCAAATTATCTAGAAGTTCCTTCACCAGGTTGTCTCTCAGTTTCCTCATCTGTAGAATGGGTACCATGATACCGCTCTGCTTTCTCGAGTGTTTTACATGTTGTGGAATTTTGTTCACAGTCACAGTTGGGAAATGACACTGGAACTTTGCAGAAAATTTGTGCCAGAAGGCATACTATGCAGCATAGGGACCTCTGGTTTCGAGTGAGGTGTGCAGCAAGCCTGAAGGATATACTGCTCATTACATCAAATGCAGTCGAACATTCATTAGCCAGTATTAGTGGGTATTTACCTACTTGATTTATTCTGTTCAACTGACACTCCTGGCTTCAGCAGCATTTACACTGTCGTATGGTAATGGAGACCTGGGTCATGGAAGCTTTACTGGGAACAAAAACTTTTAATAAAAATATGTCATGTTTATGAGTGTTTTCCAGGATTTCATACTTGCTCCTGCTCCAGCAATAATGCTGCTTTCTGTTCTGCAGGCCGAATGCTAGGAAGCCTTTTCCCCAGCTTGTTTTTAATAATACTTTTTCTGTGAGATACATGTTGGGTTCATGACCCTCTTGGCTCGTAGGAAGGGACTAGCCTCTCAGCAGTCCTGCACCCGCCCCTCTGCACGAGTGATGTGTGTGAGATGGAGGTTCAGTCCCCTCCTGCCTGGGAACCAGAGCGCAGGACCCTAGCCGTCTCTCTGACTTGGCAGGGAGCTATCAATTCTCCTCCTGCCCCTTTCCCTCCCTCTCGAGAGGGTCAGAGACACTGCCTTGAGTTTTGGCTGGGCGGGAGGGAACAGCGGAACTTCAGCAGTAGATAAAGACCCAGGGGACTTGAAAATGTGGGAAATGATGGTTCCCAAGGTCCCTCTGACTAACAGGGCTGCCTGGCCCTTCTGTGGGATGGCAAAATATCAGTGTTAGACCAAGGCCACAACAGTTATGTGAGAGGAGGCAGGGCCTTCTCCTTGCCCACATTCTCATGGTGGAACCCCTCCTCTTTCTACATCCCCTCTGCAAAACCACTCATGAGCAGCACAAGTGCAGCGACTCTTGGACCCTGGGAATTACTCAGTCATTCCCCACGAAAGATGTGCCCTTGATGACTGCCAGAAAATAGGACAAGAAATGTCTTTTTAAGTTAAGAGTCTTTCCCGACCTCCCCCGTACAGCAGCAAGTGCCACCGTCAGGGAGTCATTTGTAGTTGTCACACTGCGTTCTGGCATTATTGCAACATTAAACTTGAATTATGGAGCTATGAAAGGATGGAGGGTTTTGGAAAGCAGGAAGATAATCTTACACTGCCACACATTTACATGCTTCCTGAGACTCTAGGTAAACAGTGAAATGTAACTTTAGGGGCACTGCATCACCCTAACAAAATGTTTAGGTAGGGAACTGTGTATTTATTTCATTTCTAAAGTAGAAACCAGAGTTTCCTCATCCTGCTGCACAACATTTTTGTTTGTTTCACAACTGCAGTTCTGAAGTGCTCTGTGCCAAACAGCAAAACTACCAGGAAATCATTTCTGAGAAATTTTCAAAAGCTTTCTAGAAGAGCACAGCACTTCCCAATTGTAGAGGGGGCATCTATAAAAGCAGCAAGAGTCTCTGCAAAATAAGGGCTTGAAATAAATCTATACTCCTTAAAGAAGCTTAATAGAAAAAAAAATAATCTTTTTCTTTCCCTGAGAAAATGGTCTTTTCTTTTCTTTTCTTTTTTTTTTTATAGTTTTCACATTACTTTTTTTAAGGTATCTGGAAATCATATTTTCAACAAAACGTCATTTTAACTTATAGATTTAATACTGCAATTTGGGTCATCTTGTATTTCATGAATGTATTTTACTTTCATCAGAAGCAGATACTTTTCATTAAAAAAACCTTAGCATTCAATTAAAAAAACAATTTCAAGGAAAAAAATTGATCTGACTGTTTCTAGGATTAAATTCTTCTCTGGAATTTTGACTGCCATTTGAAAAGAGTTTCCATCCTTCTATTTACATACAGCCACAAGCAT
Source organism: Ibycter americanus (assembly GCA_035590275.1). Classification (NCBI taxonomy): domain Eukaryota; kingdom Metazoa; phylum Chordata; class Aves; order Falconiformes; family Falconidae; genus Ibycter; species Ibycter americanus. Next base: position 3,997,641 of record JAVJGI010000062.1, read on the forward strand.
TCACAAGAAGAATTCAGTAAAAAGTCGTTCTGCAGATTGAAAATCTATCACACTTACATTAAAGTATTATAGCTCAACTTTGACATTTATCCATTGTATTTTTTTCAAGAGAAACTCACAGCTAAATAATCTGTGGTTCAGAGAATGGAATTCATCTGGTTAGGCAATGGATCAGTGGTAAAACATAATTCATCTGGCTAAGTAACAGATTACAGATGTTAATGTTAATAGCAATATACAAAAATAATCCACAACAAAATAAAACACTGAAGTTTTAGTTAGGGGTACTTAGCACACAGATCAAAGCCAATCAAGTTAATTTTTACAAATTAATTATCTGAAGAGTTTAACAGTAAATTATCTGTAGATATGCTGTGATATTTTTGTAGTGTTTAATCAATGTATGTCTAAATTTTAGCCTGGGGTTTATTCACAAACTGGTGAACGAGCACTCATTATTTATGACTGCTCCTGTGAATCATGCAGGACACTTTCTGTTCCAGAACTGGGTGACCTGCCCTCTGTAAGCAAGCAGAATCCCATTTTCCTACTCTGAAATGATTTGCAAAAAACCCCCATCCTATATTCAGTGAACATTACAGCAACAAAATAGAAAGAGCTTTTAAAAGATTATCCTGAGAGAACACTTTTGTACAAACATTTCCATAACAAGTTACTTGGTTTTCCTGATATTCCTGCTTTCAAATACACTCATGAATAAAATCTGATGCCCCAAAGTTGTACAGACACACAAATAAGATGCTGAAGGGCAGTAAGCTTTATTGACAGGAATATTTACAAACATTATTTGGCTACAGTTACCACCAGCTGAGCTATACACACATCGCAGCTGCTGCGCACACAACAAGGAAGTGCATCAAAACCTTTTTAGAGGCAATTGCAGCAGAAGGGAGAAGCGAGGAGAAAGGTGTACATTATATTATACATACAGATTTAAAAAAAATAAAACAAAACAAAACCACTTCAGCATGACTTTCATATTCTCTGGGAAGAAACTTTTCTCTACAGACTGCAAGTTCAGCATTTTGATGCTCCAAGGCGGTGGAAACTTAGGCCTGCAGGGAAATTCCTGGCGCAAGCTTCCAATGGCAGCAAATTGTTTTTCTGACAAGAAGCAAGAAGTGATGAAGGATGTTCTTAGCCCATGAATTAGTTTCAGTTTCTTTGCTACTATCAGATACCTAAATTAAAATAAAATGTTCCCAAGGTTTAAGAAAAAGGAAGAGGCAAATGTTTCCTCTATTAAAGTAGATATAGGAATTACATCTGCATTTAACATTTGTCTGTCATGATTTTCTACGCCTAAACTAGCATGTGCTTGTGTAAGCTCCCAGCCTCGCACCAACACAGGGCTAACACGTAAAAGATAGTTTGTCCCCACAGCTGAAGGGAAGTGCTGTTCTGTGTCTCAAGGCCTGCTTTGCAGGTGTTGCAGCTCCATTTCCAAAAACCCTCAGCACAATCCTTTCCTCCAAACTATTCAAACTTTATCTGAACCTACGGGAAGAGATGGTAAGAGGCGAACTAGGTATCCAGCAGTATATGGACAGCTCCAATGTGTATCTTCTTTACATCAGTAACAGACATGACCTCCCAGCACTCCCCCTGCCTGCACAAAACCAGCAGCTGTTTGGGCCCTGGAGAAGCAGCAAGAGGATGGAAGTCCTCAAAGAATTTTCTTCCTTTATGACCCTAAGGTCACTCGATCATCACAGGGTCATGGGAAAACTCGAGCTGGAAGGGACCTCAGGAGGCCTCTAGTGCAGCTCAAGGCTGGGTACACTGATTTCCATAGACCGTAAACCAGCTCACAGCTGGGCTTATTCTTGGACCCTTCTGTACCACTGTCCCTAGTACCCCATCCTATCACTGTCACATCTGATCCATGTCTTTGTGGCCACCAGAGCAGGTCAGTCCCAATCAGATACACCTGAGGATTTCAGTGAGTGCTAAAGATAGTACTCTACCTCCTTCAAACCCCACCACAAGCATATCACCCTGCTCATTCTCTTTGTTTAATGTGGAGGACAGCTAATAGCTACCTGAGGGCCTTCCCACTCCTCGTCTATGATTTTGTATAAAGGTAGTGTTGTACTGCAGCGCTGAGACTACTTACAAATGAAGGGAAATAGCACAGCTAGGTGTCAATATTTCTGCCTCCAGATTATAAAATTTATTCTCTTCTGAGACAAAAATAAGTCTCAGTAAATTCTTTATGCAAATAATCATATCCAGTCATGTATGCTCAAGCATAAGGCAGGACAGAGAAAGCAAAAGCAAACCACAAAACTGTACACTGATCATTCTGTGTCACCTGCAGACAGGAGAATAAATAAGAAAGTGGAAATTTTCATTAATTTATCTTTAAAAATTACAGGGGAGTTCATATAAACAAAGAACATGGGGACAAACATAATGCTACACCATCATCTTTACATTTTATTTCAGGAATAAAATCATACCTGATGATTCACACTTGGCGTGTTGCAGCTCTTTTCCTGCATCCTCAATGTCTTCTGAGTTATGGACTGTGTTTCTCACCAGAAAATTGTGTTGATCTTTCTCCCCTTGAAATCTTCTCACCGCTTTTAAACTGGGGACTAGTGAAAAATACCAGCACACTCACTTATGAAAGGCTGCTGGTCTGCCATGTCAGGCAAGGGTACCAGATTAGGCATTCATGGATTTCAAACAAGATAAGCAAATAAGATCTTCTTTAGTTAGGTATAGTTTCTGCTTCTTCCTTTGCTTCCTCTAAGAAACTCTGGTATTTTTCTCTAGTGAACCAATTACTGTCTGGCTGTCTTTCTCATTTTCACCCTATTTGGAGAGATTTTCCCACTCGACAAAAGCTTCACAGAAAATTGAAGTGGGAGTTTACAGATAGCATCTGCAGCACATGAGCCCCAAAAATACAGGGTGGAAGTATGGAGAAGGAAGAAAGAAACATGAGAATGAAAGGGGTTTTTTTCTGACTGTTTTCTGTAAATAAATAGCAACTCTTTCAGGGCAACCCAACAACCAACAGAGCAGCCCATAGACCTCACCTACAAATGATCTCTCCCCTCCGTTCCTTATACATGCGACAAATGATCTGTCAGGTTACACATGCTCCCAAGTTTTGGACAGAGAAGATCAGGGTCATATAAGAGAAAGATAGCACTAGGTACCCCAACTTGTGACACTACCTTCTCATTTTGGACAAGGGGAATGATTTTTTTTCTCTCTTGCAAACCTGACTGTGCTATCTTCAGTAAGTTGTCTCACCTTCCTGTGCTTCCATTTCTCATCTGTAATGTCCGGACAATAACATTTTCCAGGTATACTGTGAGGAAAAAATACATTAAAGACTGGGAGATTGCCCAGGTAGTACAGTGGTAGGAACATAAAGGAGCCAAAATAGAGTTTTGCTATTGAAGATTGTCATTAAAATACTGAGTAGTGCTCCTTATTAGAGCTGGCTGGAACACTTCCCATCAAATACACACCGATTTCATCATTCGGCTTTCATCAGAGCCAAAAGCTTTTTTAAAAAAAATCTCAGTTTTGACAATGTTTTTGAAGGAAAGGTTTCTTTGATCCAGGCTGGACACTTCAGTTATTTCCAGAGACAGGGGTCAGGCTTTTCAAAGTATCTAAGAGGTTTATCTTTGACCCTATGAAGAAGAAAATGTTGAAACCTAAAAGGCTACTATGCTACACAATCATCATTGTCCAGCCCGTCCTACCACTCCTGACTCAGAACACACTGGGGAGAAGAACTCTTGTGCTAAGCAAAGAAAGTGTCTCCTCCAGAAAGGCCATGGAAATGAAACTGTTGGGCAGGGTTTTCAGCAGCTGCCAGCTAAATCCCTTCAGAGTCAGCCAAAGGGCTTGGTCTGAGCTACCAACTTTGGCTTAAGCGTGAGCTGCAACCTGATTATTTAAACTTGCATTTGCAGGCCCATGCGCTTGCCTTCCATCTACATTTTTCTTATTCCCCCCCCCCCCCAAGTTCCACCTCAGGGATATACAACTTGTCTTACACAACACAGGGGCAGTTCAACCTGCAGTTGGGGGGGATCTGCAACATTTTTCTTCAATTCCTGTATGCACACTTTGAAACAGTGTCCCTCATGCCCAGCAGTTCAACAGTTCAACTAATGCCATTGCCCCCGCTTTTTTTTGTGTTTTGCTTCGGGGTTTTTTTTAGAAAGTAGCAGGAATTTAAGTGTAACCTGATTTTAAAAAACAATATATGGGTCTCAGCTGCATTAGGGAGCATACTGATGGATGTGACGGTCACATCGCCTAGCTTAATGCATAATAAACAGGGATCTTGTAAAATTAGGGGAAAAAAATCAAAGTAAACATTTCATGACCTTCCTACGCCACGTACTTCAAATGCCTTCAGATTCCTGCCTCGCTGCCTTCTGCTTGGGCTGGCGCAGAGGAGCCCCGCTCCCGCCGGCACGGGCGGGACCGAAGGGTTCAGGCTCCACCTAGCGGGCAAACGGGCCCCTGCCCCCGCAAAACGCGCTCCCGAGTGGGCAGGCTGCGCTCCCACCCGCCGCTCGCAGCTCCCAGCCGCCCGGGAAAAGACAGCTGGGAGCACAGATCCCTTTTTTTAGCTGAGTTCGTCATGGGCAAGCGTGGTGGACAGCCCTCACGCTCAGCGGCTCCTGCTTGTCCTGAATCCCGCCACGTCCCAGCATTCCTACCACGCTGCTCCCCTGCGGTCCCGGGCCGGTGGGTTGAAGGAAAAGGGCACAATTTGATGCAAACGGTTTGCTGGGCTCTGCACACCCCCAGGAAGACCGAGATGACTCTCTGCTTCCAGAGCATTTCAGGGTAGAGTGATGCCTCACAAGCAAATGTGGATTTTCCCTCCAATGCTTCCTATCTCCCTGAGGCAGCAACTCAAAGAAAATGACCCTCAAAGGGTATGATTTTCTGCTTCACACAAAGCTTGTTATCCTGGGGCTGCTTTTTCTGTTTCCTCTCTTCTATTCTCTTTCTCCCCTCCCCTCTCCAGAACAAAAAAGATCATACATCCCATCAGGATCTGTCTTCAATGGAGATTCTTTTTTTTTTTAATTTTTTTCCCCTCCTTTTGACAACTTTCTTTTCATGAGGAAAAAAACTGCATTTCTTTTTTTCAGTATAATTGTATTCTGCTTTGAGTACTTTGATGTAGTAGCGACTGCCATGAAGTAGCTACGCTGCTTGCTGTTTTATGAAAAAGACATTTAATGTGAAGTACCAATCATTTAGTCTTGTGACTTTTTCCATCTGTTACAAGCTTCCTATTTTTGGTGGGAGGGGGGTTAATTCTGGACATTTATTTTGTGGGAAAAGTTACAGATTCATTATCTCTAGTGGAAAAAATCTGTGTCTAGCGTTAAAAATAGCCTTTCCTGAATTCATTTTTCTTTATAAAGGCATTTTAAAGTCCTTCATTTTTGCCTCTGTAAAAAGTAATTTTTTGTAATTATGATCTAAGGGTAGAGAAGAGTCAAAGATTTGAGGAGATCTAACATCTTTTATTAGACTGAAACAGATAGAAAAAAACCCCAAGCTCTCAGGCACATACACCTGACATCAGAAGGATGTCCTGCAGGCCCCAAAGCAAGCCTTTTTTTTGCTGTGAAATGAATATGGATAATCTTTAACTTCAATTGCATCTCTGCAAACAAACAACTGCAAACATCACTGCAAGGAGTGCTGTCATACATTTTGTGTGTTTCCAGCTAACAGTGAACAGGACTAGGAAATCCAAATCTGTACATTGCAGATCTGTTTTCCATAGACTGATAAGTTAGACTGGATTTTACAAATTTAAGTTATTCAATGAAATTAAAATAAAGCAGGCTTCATACTCACATCCTGCCAAAATTAAAGGACATGTCTGATGTTGCAGAGGTTTAACAGTTCAGCTGAGCAGGTCAATAGCACTTATGCTGTCTGCCTGCACTGACTGCACTGCTTGTCCGTGCATTTGGGCTCCACCCTGGCTCTCTTGCAACCAGGAATAAATGCCCTCAGCCTCCAGCTGAATCCAGGTTTATGCACAAATCCAGCAAAAGGGATCTGAAAAGACAGGCAGATCTGGGAGATGTTTGGGCCCGGACACACGGTTGTGCTATAGCTGCTGGTGGCAGTCTTGGGCAGGAACAGCTTTTTGGCTGCATGGACCTAGCATCTGAGAGATGCTCTGACGCTGCAGGAGGGGGACAGGATCAGGCACCCTTACTGTCGGCACGCAGGGATGGATGAACCACCAGCAATGACACTGTATGTGGCACTACTTACTGTTAACAGTCTCACAGAAGCACTCCAAGAGGTTTGAGACGTTCTTATCTTGTCTTTGCAAGAAGATTTGAGTTATGCTTTCCATGTCACTTTGTTAGTGGCTGTCCTAGTTATAGTGGCTGGGACCAGTTTATCACTGTGTGGGTGTAACTGGAACTGTGTATTCTATACCCTC
>JAVJGI010000062.1:4004227-4036096 GCA_035590275.1 Ibycter americanus
AAATTGTAGTTCTGACTTCTAAACTCTTTTGAGTTGGGTTCATTTCTCCTGCCGGTTTACTTTTAAACCAGCACAGTGGCATTCCCTTACGTTCATAGTACTGTGTTTGCTGCTGCTCGACGATTTGCATGCTGTCCCCTTTTTTGCTAAGTAATTGGGAGCTACTTGCTTCTGTGGAACATCTTTGCTGCTGCTGCCTTAGACAGCCTGTTTTTTCATCTCTTCCATGCTTAAATAAAAAATTTTGGGCTGCCAGTCTAAGAATTTTTGAGGCCTTTAAAACTTCAGCTTCTCTCCACTCTGCTATTGTGCACTGTCACAGTTAGTTCCTGCCAAAAGGAGCATGGCCAGGGTCCATTGTAAGCAATGGGAAAATAACATTTTCAACATAAGTTGCATCTCTGCAGGGTGAAGGGGACTAGAAAGATTAATTTTGCAGGGGAGAGAAAGCAACCAGTACTAAGGTAGCACTGTGTCTATCACCGGGAAGCTTTGCTTGGGGAGCTAGTAGGTCTTCCGAGGCACAGCTTGCCCAGGACTTGGAAAATCAACCTTTCCTTCCATGCTAGCTCACAGATTTTGAAGAAGGCTGTGAGAAAGAAGGAACAACCACAAGAGATGGGAGTTCTCTATCCTGAAGGGACAGTATGAGCTTGTTTCATGGGAAAGAAGCATGCTTGCTGCCTTCAGGGAAGGCAAAAGGATTTATGGCCACGAGGCAGAGGCATTAGCACAGGGAGTGTGTGTTCATCTGGCCTCCCAAAGAGTTTTTCAGTCCCAGAAGCAAGAACCTCCGGTTTTGACAAATAGAGCAAAGATGACTTGGAGATACAAGTCCTGTCATTTCAACAGTTACAGAAAAGCTTTTTTTAAGCTTCACAAAAGCTGGGGAATGCAGAGCAGACCATATTGTTCTGCATGCCCTGCTTGTTTCTGAGGGTTTTCCATCTGTAGTCAAATGTGCCTTCAGTCACTGCATACGGGGCTTTAGCAGCTGATGAAAAGTGTCTCAATGACCCCAGCAGGGATGCATCCCCCAGGCATCAGCCAGGAGTCGCATAAGGCCACTGTTGGTTTTGGTCCCCAAATCCAGCTCACCAGCGTTTTCAGTCCTTGCCAGCCTGCACAGGCAGATCTCACTGCTCATACAGTCCTAGGGCTTTTGAAGTGGGTGTTACATGCAGATATGGATCTTATCCAGATTTCTGATTTGTCTAGGGAGGTCATCTCATGAAAACCCTCTGAGAACATCAGGGAAATTAGTGATGCCTTGGAAAGCCTTCCACGCTGCTGTGACAGTGACACTGAGAAGGAGATTGTCTCACCTTGGGAATGGGGATGGAGACTCTGAGAGCAGTGCTGTTACTGCACAGGGGGCAACAGCCACTGGTGCAGAGCTTGATGTCCCTTCTCATCCTGAAGCTGCACCCCAGATCGATTACACCAGGCTGAAGGCTGTCATTGTCCCACCATGGGATTTCTGTATCTGACCTCTAAAATTCCTCGTGGATGGAGAGTAAAACAGACTGAACTACAGCTGTGTCCCAGTTTGGAATAGTAAAATGAGAGGTGAGAAGAAAGCAGGAAGAAAAAGGTGGTGGGTTGACCCTGGCTGGATGCCAGGGGCCCACTAAAGCCACTTTATCACTTCCCTTTCTAAGCTGGACAGGGGAGAGAAAATATAATGAAAGGCTCATATCATAAGGACAGGGAGAGATCACTCACCAATTGCTGTCATGCGCACAACACACTCAACTTGGGGAAAATTAATTTATTTTATTACCACTCAAATCAGAGTAATGAGAAATAAAACCAAATCTTAAAACAACTTCCCATCACCTCCCCTTCTCTGTAGGCTCAACTTTATTCCCGAATTCTCTACTTCGTCCCCACCCAGCAGTACAGGGGGAAGGGGAGTGGGGTTGCAGTCAGTTCATCACACGTTGATTCTGCTGCCCCTTACTCCTCACTCTCTTCCCCTGCTCCAGTGTGGGATCCCTCCCATGAGAGACAGTCCTCCATGAGCTTCTGCAATGTGAGTCCTTCCCACGGGCTACATTTCTTCATGAACTGCTCCAGTGTGGGTCCCTTCCACGGGGTGCAGCCCTTCAGGCACAGGCTGCTCCAGTGTGGGTCCCCTGCAGGGTCACAGGTCCTGCCAGGAACCTGCTCCAGGGTGGGCTTCCCATGGAGTCACAGCCTCCTTTGGGCATCCCCCTGCTCTGGCATGGGGTCCTCCATGGGCTGCAGGTGGATATCTGCTCCACTGTTAACAGCCATGGGCTGCAGGGGGACAGCCTGCTTCACCATGGTCTTCAGCATGGGCTGCAGGGGAATCTCTTCTCCAGTGCCTAGAGCATCTCCTTCTCCTCCTTCACTGAACTTGTTTGCAGAGTTGTTTCACTCATATTCTCATCCTCTCTCTGACTACAATTGCTGCTGAGCAATAGCTTTTCCCCTTTTTACATACACTGTCCCAGAGGCGCTACCACAGCTGCTGATGGGCTCAGCCTTGGACAGCGGTGGGTCTGTCTCGGAACCAGCTGGTATTGGCTCCATTGGACATGGGGAAAGCTTCTCGCAGCTTGCAAACCCAATACAGGTAAATGTAATAATGTTCTTTTTCAGATATTGTATTTATTTATGTTTTGAAAATATTGCAGAATTTCTGTGCTCATTTTGTTCAATTTTTTTAAAGGTCATTTCTCATTAAAAGAATAGGTGCAAAAAATGTCAACAGCTATTTCAAATATATAAAGCTCAACACCTGCATAAATGTCTGGAAGACCTAAGGAACAGTCTGTGGGTGGCTTTACCCTATGTGTTGGTTTGAATCTCCTAATAAAATACATTTGCAATAAATATAAAGGTAGACACAGAATATTATTATTGAACCTGTGCATACAGATGTTAAAGCTGAGGTATATTAATAGGTTATACCACCTGATGAATGGTTTGTGCATGTACAGGCAGGAATCAGGTGAGTTAATGAAAAACTGCTATAATTAGGTGACCTTTTTCATGGCGCATTACATACTGAAATTTTGTTTGAATAGGTGAAGTCAAAAATAGTTATTTCCATCAATTCCTAGAGTATACATTCTCTTAATACATAGCACTCCACCTTGAAAGAAGCAAAGCTATTTCATAAAAACACAGTTCACCAAAAGTTGTTAGTGGGTACTTCTGACTTCTAAGGCCACTGCCACTCTAAAATGTTTTAAAAATTTTCTTTATAAATCAGTGAGAACCTTAAAAAGTTAATGTTTTGCCATATTTTTATCCAACAGCCAGTGGTCTTCATGTAGATAAAACCCAAGTTAGTAGCATGTGGGAAGTGCAAGAAGACTGCTGTCACTCAGGCTCCCTGCTTCCAGACCCCTAACCCTGCTGTCCTTCTCCTCACACTGACTCTGCTTCTGGTTTTCTAGTATCCCACACCAAATTATCTGGAGACTTATTTCCAAGCCACCAATCTTTTAAAGGGTATGGGCTCATGAACTGTCCATGTGAAAGTATAGGTAGTTCCCCTTGATTTTCCCATACCACAGGCTGTAGGCTTTTCTATGTAACATTCTGCAACATAATAGACGTTTCCATTACATCATGCATGGAATGACTTTAATATTGATCTAACATTTTATACAAGGAAATAATGTAATACTGCCTTATAAAAATGACTTTCAAATGCTAAATGTCAGCATTTTTAAGGAATGTGAGAACAGCTGTACCTGGTCAGAGACAAGGTCAGGCTAATTTAGCATTCTGTCTCCAAGAGTACCTAATTCCCTAAGTGCTTCGTAAAAAGTGTAAGATGAGGGCAAGCACATAGAGATGCTTGCGTAGGTTACCCTCCCAGCCTCCAGTAATCTGCAACTCAGGAGCTTTTGGCATCAAGCTTAATGAAAAATACCAGGAAAGCAATAACATGTGAAAGTAAGGCATACACAAACCTAGTTGTATAGATTCACATATACAAATTGGAAACATATAAAAGTCTCTCCAAGTCTGATCCTAAGACCCTTAAAGTAGAATTTTATTTCAAACCTTTTTAGTTGTTAGCCTTACTAACTGGTAAACATCTTACTAGGCAGCCCAAAGAAAATCTCACTCTTCATCTTCATCTTCCTCATCAGTCATCATCACCAACAAAATTAAACATAGAGTGGCACAGGACACGTGGTCAAGCAGTGGGGAGAAACAATATAAAATGAAGCTTTGATGGTAGTGTTCTGGGAATTTAGACTTAAAGCACCTGTGTGTCAGAAAGGGCCAGCATATCTTTCAGATCTTGAGCCAAATTTGTTAAAAATTGCTGCTTAATGTTAGGCATCTAGGCCTAGGTGCACAAAAGAGTCGGTGCATTACAACAGCCATTGGTACTTTGCCATCAGAAGCCTCAGCCATGAGGCTGGGCAATTCTGTACAGTTCAGGACAGGGGAGACAACCAGTCAGGAGTAAGATTTATAGGAAAAAGAAGGAATTTAGACCTTTATGCTTCAAACTGTCATCCTTAAAACCCTCACTCAGCTGTCACCTAAATCTGGATATACCTAAAATCTATTACTAACTCCATTTTTTACCTTAATGTACTCCAGGTCCCTGGAGTAGTTCTGGTGTTGCGTGCTGTGTACTGCCAAGTGTGCCTGCTTTTGATACTGGTGGTTATCTGCAGTCTTATGGCTAAGTCCCTATAAAATGCAGAAAAAAGGCATCTTCCTGTGAGAGCTCTTTTAAACAGCGAGACGGGAGGTGGTCTCACAGCACCACTGGAAACCATAGCTTCCTACAGTTCAGGCTACTTGAAGAAAATGCTTATTTGGACAGGACCTTTGCCCTAGCTGCTGCCCCAGACATGTTTCTCAGATGGCAGTGTTTGCAGGCTAGAGCCTTTTGCTAAAAATATCAGAAATATTTTTGTCAGAAAGCGGTTGTACCCCTTTTCTTGGGACTGTCCCCCATGGACCCTCTCTCAGAAATAGTCACCAAAGAATTTCATACAAATCTCAGAGGTGGTGATTTCTTTTCACCCAAAAGCCCAACAGGACGCCCTGGAGGAGAGGTGGCAGATTTCAGTCCTTTGTCCCTAGTCAGACTGGGAGGATTTGAATTTTTGTATAACATTCCCGCCGCAGTGACCTGGGTACCTGGCAAAAAGCTATTTTGGAAAAGAATTTCCCTCTTTTGAAGTGTTCAGCTTTCTATAAAGCACTTCAATGTCTATTGAAGCTCAGTTTGCTACCACCTCTGGCACTAGTTATTTCGTGATTTCAAGGATGTCCTTTGGTAGCAGTGGTAGCCTGTGTAGGCTAAAGTCTGTTTATGACTGCTGACCATTCACAGGGAAAGTCAGTCCTCCCTGTGTGGGTCTTTTCCATTCATTTCATATACTTTTGTTCCTCTGCCTAGCTCTGAAATAGCAAAAGCATGCTGGGAAAAGTGTGATTGAGGTATGGCTAAGTATTTGGATTGTTTCTTCCATTCTGCAAGCACAGCTTCAACAAAGAAAACATTTCCACCACAAGATTTGCATTGAACAATAACAACAGCAGCCAAGAAGAGATAACTCTGAGTACAAGCCTAGCTTATTCTTTTACTAATTTGTTTCTTGATACAGGCAAATCCCTGAAAGGGATTATTTTTTTTTTTTATTCTATGGCTTATGATTTATAAGAGATTGAGAAATGCATCTGCTTCACAGTTTGCAAGGTCTTTTGAAATCCATAGATAGGTATTGCTATGGGAGCACGACATATTATTAATATGCCACAGTTCAGGATGAAGTGTATTAACATACTTTTAATGTAAAAAGTGGAGCTGGAGGAAAATTATACAATAAGCTTGAACTGAGATGGCAACATCAGTATTAAGTACTATTATAAATAACACTATTTGCATATAAATATAAACAAAAGTACTAGCTGTATTGTCATGAACCACAGGTATTTATTGCCAGTAGGGAAAATATAAATGGTTCTTGAGGCAGTGAAATAATTATCTGTTACCTTTGAAAACACATTTTTCCCAAAGAGTGAATTTTACAAATGTTAAGCCAAAAGCCAAACTGTTGGTATTGTGATTCTAATGCGCCTTTTTGTTCTGCTTTGTTTGGTTTGGTTGAGTTTTTTAAAATAATTCCCTATCTGGGCACTCTTCTTCCCATTTGTGCTTTGTCATCACAGCCTTTCCTTTTCCCTCCATTTCTCTTGTAAAAGTCCCTTGCCTCCTTGCATTTTCTTCAGTTTCATCTTCTTGTTCTTCTGTGGCGTCACTTTCAGACATGGAAGACTTGGCTTTTTGTTATCTTTTCAGACAGTAAAGGAAAATTAAAAACACTGTTTCTAAGCCACCACCACCATTGCACTGCCACATTGTAGAAAGCAGAGATGATTCAGAGGTGAAGATGCCAGAGATGCTTTAGACCTACTGATTCAGGCATGACCTAAGGAATGGGACAGCTGAGATCCATCTGCCCCCTACTTACTCCCCATGGGTGATGTTTTCTCCCTCATTTTTTTTCAGGGCTATTCAGACAGTCCAGGACAGATTTTCACTGCCTAATTTTCAAGTGTCTGGTTCATCAAACAGCAGGTAGGCTGTTATTTAGGGAGTGCGTTGGGCAAGTCGGGGGGTTGAAGTAGATGACCTTTAAAGGTCTCTTCCAACCCAACCATTCCATAATTCGAAGTGAGGCACTTTGAGCAAGACTCAACTAGCCCATGTACTGGTTGAGTCCCACGTGCCACAACGTGTCATGGCCAGCAGGAATTGATGAGATTATAAATGAAGAGTTGCCTTTAGATATTTAACTCCAGATTGTAGCAAGGTACCTTTGTCCATCTAACACTTAGCACACAGTTAACACTGGTATCTTATACATATTTTATCTTACCTTTAGGTAATACATACCTAAGGGTATATATTTTTACTATATTTCTCTCAACATGTTTTAGTTTTTAAAAACAGCTTAAGGTGCTGATGCCAAGACTAGTGCTAAGTTCCCAAAAAAGTATCACAGAGAGTCTGGCATTTTTCAGGCACCTAAAGTTTACCAGGTCAACCACAGAAGCAGAATGTGCCATTTGGCATCCTAGGTTTTCACCAAAGGACACAGTAGAAAGCCTTTTCTGACTTCCATGTATACAAACATGCACTGAGATGCACACACCCATAAGTTTCATCAGCATTATCTGAATTCATTCCTTTAAGTGGCCTCATAACTTGTATTGCAGTGCCACACACCACAGTACATTTATGCCCATTTATGGGTCCACCCTTTATGTTTACAGCACCTACATGGAAAGCAAAGACTCCAGATCAAGCCACATAAATCTCTCCCTAATTTAAGACTCCTTGAATTTACTTTGTTTTCTTCAGGTTGCTAATTAAGGGGGAAATACTATAATTACTTGGTCATGAGACCTGGTATTAACCAGGCACTTTTGTTAGGAAAATACGGGGGACAGGTTTACCACGTTAGACGAGAGACTCGCACAAAGGTGGAGGTGATATTCATGTAGTAAATTGCAGATCCATGTGATAAATTACATTTATCATGCACCTTTGACTGCCTCACCTGCATTCTGCCTACTAATCTATCTCTGTCAAGATTCATTCTAGCACTCTTAACCTCCGAGCAGCTCTCAAGCATCTGCTATTTTTTAACATTCTTCCACAAAAGAGAAAAAACCAAAAAAACCAAAAAACACACCTTTAAAATTTTTTTTTGTTCACTACAAAATGTGCAAATCCCTCTCCAAATTACATTGTGATAAGGAGGAAGATGGACAGTGCACAGTTCTGAAGCAAGGAGACGTTTGAAGTTCTCCTTATTCTTAAGAATACATGTTTCTGTCAGGCAAAAAGAGCTGGTAAGAAGCTTTTTTCCATCCAAACTAACAAATGTTTATAGCTTGGATATGCTGGCATGTACTAGACCTCAAGAGTGGAACACAGTGATTTATAGACAAGTTGCTTAGGATCATTTAGAGGTTCAGAACTGTATCAGTAATCATTCTGAGGCCTATGTAGTTGTCTCATAATAGCAAGTTAATTTGGCTTTAATATAGAAGGAAGTGCAATAACAGTATCAATTAAAAAAATCATAAAACCTCCTGAACCATTTCTGAAATACGTTTTATGTTAAATTTGTAACATAGCTTAACTGCATATGTGCTATAAAGGTTTTATTGGTACTCATTTGGGATGATCTCTGTAATAAACGCTGGGATTCACCACAACTAATACATACCGTACTCAAGTCCAGACTTTCATCACTTGGCCAAAATACCTTTGCTTTCATTTAGAGATTAAGGAACTGTAACAATTTTCATCAGCTAAGAATCTCCAAAATATTTCTATGTATCTACTTTTTTAACTTTACTCTTTTTTTAATTTATTTTATAAAAATATTTTTATGTGTATATGATTGAGAGCGGGATGAATGGGACACGTGTCCATGAAAGCATTCAGACTTTGTACTGTTTATCTAAGTGCATACTTCCAAAAGGGACTTTGATGAATGGACTGCCAACTGGTTTTATTTTCATATCTTTTAATAAAATTCCAGTTTAACAGAGTTTGCATACTTTATTAAATTAATTTGATAATGAATCTTTAATTTCACAGCCATTTACAAATGTACATGGTATTTGCTTACTTATTCACAGACATGGACAGACACACACACTTCTTCATATCACCCAAATACAGACATCCAGTATAGAAAATTTTGAATTTAACGGCTTAATTTAGGCACTGTTACAAGCAACTATACACAGAGTTTTCCAATTGGGAAAATTTAAATTGTAAGTCACTGACACTTGAGCTGCCTGTATCATAGCATATACTTTTTGGAGAGTTAAATTATCTAGTTCTGTAGAGTAGGGTTTAAATTACAATGAAAATCAATTAATGTTAAATTAATTAAAAATCAAATTAAAACTATCCAATGGATGTTTTAGCAAGAGTAATTGTGTGACAAAACTATTCCCAAGAAGTATTTTACTTCACAGAATGCTCAGTTCACTATGAGTGTTCAGATATTTGTGTTGGCTGGTTAAGTGTATCAAGTAATACCATGTTGGTTTTGGATAGTACGATTTTTTAAAATTTTTTTAGCTAAGCAGCAGAGTACATAAAGGAACTCCAAAATGTAGAATCAAGCACAAAATCCAACACCAGCTTCAAAAAGATATTTGATTATTAGACAGTAAATTTGCTTATCTCAAGTTTTTCACACTAGTCCTACTCATTTGGTGAATATTTGCAGAAAGCAAATTCAAGCATTATATCAACACACTTGAAGTAAATTTATTTAAAAATCTGAATGAAGATATGTAGTGTTTGCCCAGAGCTAGAAGCAATAGGGTTACGAACACATCATAAATACTATGCAAAGCTTTGAATTCCATTGCTGAGGCACATTATCAAAGGTCATGCTATCAAGCAAGACATAAACCACAACTGTAGGATCATCTCTTATCTAAACGTTCAGAACAGTGTCAGAAATTATAAATTTTGAAGTGATTCCAACACAAGCATAACTGTGCTTTGGAGATTCTTTGAGTGTGACCAAATACAGTACTGAAGCAAAACTATATTTCTGTTTCTTATACATTTGCAAAGTTTTCATACTTCTGGTAAGTCATATTGCAAAACATATGATCTTCCATGTATATGCTACGTACATACATACATGCACAGGGTGTTTTTCTCCAAACCATTCTTAGTTAACAAGGATTTTGTTATATATGTATACTGCACACACATAAACCAATGCACTCATATCCTCAGGAAAGAAGAAAACATATTTTTTCATATTCTACTTTTTTAATGGAACGTTTTAGTCTTTTCTTTTGAAATAAAGCAAACAGGAAAATACTGTGGAAAAAGATAATCAACAGATTCAGATCCTTTTTTAAGGATCAACCAGCACATAACAATGGAGAGCAAAGGGAAGATTGTGATTCTCTCCCAAATTTTGTCTGAATACACGGTCATCATTCTGTTTAGCCACGGAATGTCAAATTCTCTCATGTCTGTTAGAGGCACCAGCAAAATATATCTTGGTTAAAATTCTCAAGATCAGACTGACCATCCATCAGGGTGCTTTGTGTCAGGGAAGACATAAAAGATGGTCTTTTTTTTTCTTTTTTTTTTTTTTCTGAGCAAGGCACTTTCACCCTGTGTGAGTGGCAGACCTGCGAGAAGGGAAACTGCTAGATTGTTCTTTAACTGAAGCAAAGGTTCAATTTAACTGTTTTCTTATTGCCGTGAGTGAGAACAAAGCTTATTAGCTTTCATGTTTTGTAGGAAATGAAAAAGAATAAAACTGGATTACTTCAGTTTTTTGTGGGTCTGAGGCCAACCACAAGCAGCTTTTGGGTCAATCTCCCTGCCTTATGCTCTCAGCGTATCCAGAGTATTCCCGCCATCTGTGTAAGGCTGGCTGCCGACAGTACCGCTTTGCACTGCCTTCTTAAAGGTTGATGAGGTGATTTATCAAATTGGCAGGCTTTTGTAGTACCGGCAAACCACAGCCTCAAGATAGGCAAAAAATCCTGGTCCCAACTGGCATGGGCAGTGCTAACACTAGAAATAACTCATTTTCAGCATTTTTGCATTGATAAGAGCCAAGAAAGAAAGAGAGGTATGTTTAGTTGAGTGGAAGATAACAAACATGCAGTGCCACATTCCCTCTGTGTGCTCTTTGTTATCAGCAGGACTAGTGGCATTGTGTACTGTACAATGAAAGATAACTCTAGACTGAGAGACAGCTGGCTTTGTAACTCTATTGATTAAACAGGATAGCATAAAAATGTTAGAGGGATGGGAGCTGAGCCACTTGGAAAAAGTGAAAGATGATGGTTACACTTGAAATATTAATTTTTGAATAATGTTGTAGGGCAGAAACTGTTTCCTTAATATTTTTTTTATTAAAAAAAAAATACCTGTACACAGAGAGGTATCAGTCTGTTACCAATTTGCAAAGCTAATAGCATTACATTTATCTGAGACAGTCACAAGATGAAACACAATACAGGTTTGAAGCCTTCCTATATAAAATTCACACATCCGGAGTTTTGCTGTTTACCATGATTGACATGGGGATAACTCATCAAGTGAATGGGTATACCAACTACCTCAATACTTTGAAAGTTTAATTTTGTAAATTTTTTTGCATATAGGAATAGTTAAATCAGGACTTCAGAACCCAGTTTTGTAAAAAACAAACAAACAAACAAACAAACAAAAACCCACCAAAACACACCAAACCCTGAAATACCATTCAGGCTTCTGTGACTCTCATTTTTAGAGTCAAACTCTTCTTTTGTTTATTGCTTTGCTCAGCTCTAAAAATGCACACTAAGATATATCTGTGTCAAGATGAATTTGCTTGTAGATAATACAGTTGTTTAACCTATCTTCCAACCTCTTGCTCAGTCCAGGGCAAGGAAGGGAGAGAGCCAGACTGCAATAGGATGGATGTGCTGGGTATATGGCTGCAGTGCACAGCTGCAGAAATTCAGGCCAGCTCTGCAGGAGCAGTCCAGAATTATGAGGGTGCAGAGGTAATGCAAAGTCATTATTCTCCCTCCTGACTCTTGTCTTTGAGGTCTGTGCTGCATCTCCTAGAGGCACAATATAGACTCTTACCTGGCGTGCTTAGCATTGGAGGGGAGTATTTCACTGAAAAAACCTCTTTCCACACTACTAAAATCTCTGTCCTAATTTCATCAGATTGTTCATGTTCCTTTGGGGCTCCATTTGTAATCGTCTCTGGTGAGGTGTAAGCTACTGTATCCGATCCATCCCTCCCTGCTAGGAGTTTCCTTTGCTACCTGCTGTCTTGTGACATAGCAATTTGCTATTGACAATGTTACTCCCAGTAGTTTGATGTGATGACTTGGTATAGCAATTTTAGCTCTTTCTTGCCAATATATGTTGCCAAGGATTCATAGGCATGTCTGGCCAGGCTTCATATTTGCCCCAGAAATATGGGGAGGGGGAAGAAGGGGGGAAGGTCATAGAAGACATGGCACTTGGATTTCTGTATTGGTGAATGTGTCAGTCCCAGCTCTCTGGGATGACATATTCTAGATGCTTATTGGAAGTTAAATACATTGCTTTACCCTTTCTTTACCCTTTCCCATACAGAATGATGCCATTTACAAGCGACTGATAGAGCTATTTATACTACACCTTTGACAAATTGAATTTAATAAACAGTAATAGCTTAGTACAGCTTTAACAAATCTGCTCATTCCTCCACAAGTTCACTCCTCCACTCCTGCCTCTGCCAGGCTCCTGGCGCCTACAGCAGCCCCTTGGCAATATTCTGCATTTAGGCTGCAAGTTGCCCTTTGTCTTTGAGGAACAAAAATACTCTCAGGCAGATTCTGGGTTTACCCTGAACTGGGAAACAAGTGACGATGAAGTGAAGGTCACACGGATGATTTGCAGCTTGGTCCTGCACTCACTTAAGTCAGCTGCCTAACCCTTGTTCCTTTAGGTTGGAGCAGGATTGAGCCACAGCTTTATTATGCAGCTGCAGGTATAGTGCTGTGGGTCTTTCCTATTTCTATTAACAGAAACAACCTCAAGACCTTTGTCCAAAACTCCTCTAATTTGGTAAATCCAGTGATATTGGGAAGTTTTGAGATGAGTCCTGGATCCTTCAGCAATTCGTTTCATTACAAATCAGTATTACTGTATCACGTGGTGTTTGATTTGCAGGCATTTTAAAGTGGAAATACCACAGCCTTTTTTTTTTCCTCCAGTTACACCTTCCTGTCAATTCAATATTTAATTAATAGATTGGCCACGTCATTTGCTTTTTCAGGACTCACAGATTCAAAAGTCATTTTTAAGTAACGTATTTATTAATGAAGCCAATTATACATGTTGGGTCATTCACATACTAGCAACACCTGTATTTAAATTATTGGGTGTTCATATAGATTTGGTCACATGAGAAGCAACACGGTAACATATGATTATAGTACACCATACTCAGTCCAGCTAACTAGTCAGTGCCTGCTGAATCTGTTCCCCTGAATGTAGTGGATGTGGTGAAAGAGACTTCAGTTGCAGTAAGTACTCAAAACTGTTAATCATTTTACTCTAAGTGACTACATACAACACGAAGCATTTTTCTTTACTCAGGAGTCCGAGGTTATCTTTACCACATGCCTGCCTGTGTATTGCTTTTCTCGTCATGCATAACACCAGAATATCCTAGCAATGCCAGACTGTATTATACAATTTCTTTCTCAGTTGACCAATATTACTATCCTATGGTTTGCTATGTCTGTTCATAGCTATTAAAAGCCCTTCCAGAGTGTAAGAATAACAAAACCAACCTTACAAAAAAAGTCTTCTGTGCAGTTAATTTCAAAATACTGCTTTTTCATCCCTATTCTAAAGTCCTGATGACTTGCTTCAGCCATGGGTATTTTCACTCATGGATTTACATGATTTTGCACCTGTCTTCGAGACCTAAGGTCCCACTGTCAGCTAGAAAGCAAGTGACCAACCTGAAACCAATTGGCCCATACCCAAATTTAATTAAACTTCTCTCTGCAACTCTAGAGGAAACTGATTTCCCTCATTATTGCTTATGTGGATAATATGTGAAATTAATTCTCCTTCACTAAGTTATCACTGCATTGAGCAGACAAACACAGATATAATGTTATTAAAAGTAATGACACAGGTTCATCAGCAGTTAATGTTAATGTTTTGTGTCATTGCAATCTTGTGTGCAATTTAGGACAAAATTATTCAGCTTTGCAGTGGCAGGATTCAGAAAGTCAACAACTCAAGAGTTAGCAAAGATTTTTGGCATAAGGCACTATTTATACATAGTTTTCTGTAGATGAAAAAGGGAGGGAAAGATGGATTCACCTTGCTTTCCTTCTCATCTTCCGCAGACCAGCAGAAAGAGGGATAGAAGTGGAGAAGGAAGCAGGGTTCCCTCTCTGTGGGAGGTGAGTCCTCCTGCAGTAGCCCTGTAACCCAGTAATACCTTCATGACATTGCCTTTGCTGGTAACAAGCCACAGGTTTCTCAATGAGTTTGCAAGGCCTCAAGACCAAGGCTTGTCAGGAGTGGTTTGTCTGAACCTTTCCTCAACTACCAGCAACTCTGTTTTAACAAAACATGTGTTAGTTGTTAGAGTGGTTTGTCTATTGACAAGTACTATGAAGTAGTTATGGTGTGGTGAATTAGGTATGTATGACTAATATAGCAATGTACTGTAGAGGAGAACAAGCCTGGTACAACAGCAGATGTCTTGAGAAGTCGGGACAGAGGATGCATTTTAGAGGAGTAGGCATGGGATGGTAAGAAGTGAGAAACTGGCTACCACTGGAGATCCTAAGGGTATAAATAGCTCACCTCCAGATAGTTAAAGATATGCAGATATGGAGCTGGAAAAAATGAATTTTAGGAGTATCAAAGAGTAAGACTTTTACATACATAGAAGGCATCATAAATTCAGATGCAAAGTCCACCTGTAGACCATGAAAAATCAAGATACAACAGCATGTTAGAAAACATAAATATAGCCCCTAGTTAATCCAAATAAATAAATAAAGTAGAGGAGGAAGAAGAAGCCATTAATATCAACATCATGGTTGTCCCGGGAAAAGATTCAAGATGCTATTTGTACCCTGATATACACACACCAGGTGGACAGCAGAGGGGTTGTGGAAGGGAGTAAACAGCACTGGGAAAGGGAGAAGCATGTATTGTCACAGGACAAGGACTGCCTGAAAGCACCTGGTAAAATGTCTGGACTGTATCTGCACAGATCTACTCAGATGGTTCCTGTAAGTAGTGGAAAAATAAAGGAGCACAGGTAATTATCACAGATGAACTCTGTTATCCTTGTAACATATTTGGGTCAGAGGCTAGAAAGTGATAACAACCAAGGTAATGACCACTAGTTTAGTCTTAAACACTTAGAGAAAGTCAAAGAAATTGCCCTGCGGCTATGTGATCAACAAAGCTATTTGCATCTTATGCTGACCATCTGCCTTAGAAAGGAATAAATATTCAAGAAACTAGCATCTTGGAGAGAACATATCTGCAGATGTCCAGTGCTGTGCAGAAAGGTGAGCCCAAGGCGGTACCACTATGTGCGGAAGCCAGGCATTTCAAAGCAAGTAACAGTTCTGCTGGGACGTGAGCAAGATTTTGTAAACTCATGGAGTGAGAACTTTCTTGATGTCCATAACATGAGAGTCCTTTTTTGTATCCCCACAATGACGTAGTCAGCTGGGGAACTGTGCTGGTGCTCTCAGGCCTCTGTTGTGTACAAATGACAGATAAATAAATTCATCTGCAAAGACCCTTATGTAGTAACAACAAGAGAACTCAACAATCAAACTTAGGAGCCTAGAAGATCAGCACATAAACTTGTGTTCAGGTTCTCACACTTCTTACTTTGATATTTTAACCTGAAGAGTTAAGGGTCATTATAACAATGAAGGCAACAAAGCTGGGAGGTGTGAATACACTTCAGTCACCCTGAGAAAGAAAAAACAATAATGCTTAATCTGTTGATCAGCTGAAGATACAAGAAGGAATTTCTCCTAGGCATGATCGGATGCCTTTTGGATATCCAATTGTGAGAGCTGGAAGAAGCCCTTCCATTCGTTGGTCTGCAGGCCATCTTGGGCAATCCAGAACAGAGCCAGCAGTGTGCCCAGGTATCCTGGATTGAATCCAAAACAGTGTGGCCAGCAGGACTAGGGAAGTTATTTTTCCCCTGCACTCAGCACTGGTGAGGCTGCACCTCAAATCCTGGGTTCAGTTTTGGGCCCCTCACTACAAGAGAGACACTGAGGTGCTGGAGCATGTCCAGAGGACGACAGAGCTCGTGAAGGGTCTAGAGAACAAGTCTTATGAGGAGTAGCTGAGGGAACTGGTGTTGTTTAGCCTGGAGAAGAGCAGACTCAGGCTGGATTTTATTTCTCTCTACAGCTACCTGGAAAGAGTTTGTAGGCAGGTGGGTGTCGGTCTCTTCTCCCAAGTAGCAAGCAACAGGACAAGAAGAAATGGCCTCAAGTTGCACCAGGGAAGGTTTATATTGGATATTAGGAAAAATTTCTTTACTGAAAGGGTTGTGAAGCATTCGAACAGGCTGCCCAGGGAGGTGGTAAAATTGCCATCCTTGGAGGTATTTGGAAAACATGTAGATGCGGTGTTTAGGGACATGGTTTAGTGATGGACTTGGCAGTCCTGGGTTAATAGTTGGACTTGATGATCTCCAAGGTCTTTTTCAACCTAAATTATTCTATGCTTCTATAAAAAACAACCACAACAGATTTTCTCCTACCGTGAAAGGGATATTTGCTGTTTCCTTTTCTAATTTGCCTTACTGAGTTGTAAGCTATTTCATTTGTGCTTTAGGTGCCTAACTTAGGTTAGCAGAAAAGGGTAAACCAAAGCAGAATCCAGAGCACAATTCATAGCATTTAAACAATCCTAGTGTCTCCTGGTGATTGGCAAAACTTTATCCCAGTCTGAAATGTAAAATTTTTCTCTGTATATCAGAAACAGGTTGCAAGTACGTTTTTTAGTTCTAGAATTTGTAGCATAGCAGCTATCTACTACTTCCTAAATGATTAAACTGAGAAAGTTAAGATGAATGTTAAACCCATGCCAGGGTAGATGTGTTCATGGCTAGACAGTCAGAATTTGTAGAATGACTTGGGGAAGTTAATCCTGGCCAAACTCCAGCAGGTATTTATGTCCTACCTGCCTGTATTTCCCCTGTTGTTTCAATTAAATTTTATCTTCACTTCCTCCTGCTAAAACACTGCTGTGTAATATTGCTGCTCCAGAAAGGGTTGCCATTATCCCAAGGGAAACTGTGTTTCAGCAGCAAGCCCAGCAATCTTTGTAGAGTGCCTGTGAAGTTCTTTAGTATCCTTCTGGGTACATGTTTCTATAAAAAATGTAAAGTATAACAGTATGTAATGCTGCCACTCTGCTATTCATAAAACATGAAAGTATTGTCAGTATGTGAAGGACACATGATATTGGGAATGTTCCCAAATGCAGCTTTCACTTAACTCAAATGAGGCCACATGGAGTATCCCAACTGAGGTGCTCCTTCTTGCCTTTAAGGATAGCAGACAGCATCAACTAGGAGGAACAGAGCTCCAAAACATTTATTTCGATTCACATACTGAGTGGAAATGGAAGTAGATTTCCCAATAATCTTACTGACTCTAAGGCATTGCAGTTGTTCTAGAGAAAATCTCTGTTAATATGAATATGGATATCTTTCCTTAAAATATTTACAGACACTACATACATCCATATACTATAACACATATAAGGCTGCTGAGAGATTTTTGCTTTTGTTTGCCTGGCTTGTGGTTTTTTGGGTTTTGGTTTTTTGGTTGGTTTTGTGGGGTTTTTTTAACTGCTTACAATAATAATAATGACCTCAGTGCTGGGCATTTCCTGGGGACTAATGACCAGTGGGGGTAAATGACCTGAAATGTAGCCACAGGCCACCAACTCATCCCAGCCAGCCATTAATCCTATGAAATTACCAGTGCCTTTATTGTGATTGCTTAATTTAGTCTCCCTAAGTTTAGTGTAGCTTTAAAAACCTTGCTGCAGCCACTGAGCAGCTCTGTATTTTATTAGCCCTGCTTTTCTACTGCTGAGCATGGGTTGTTTTCCTAGCTGCTGATCAACTCTAAACACTGAAAAGACTTTATTAAAAGTCGGTTATCAAACTGCTGAGCATCTCCAGACATCTAAGTATTTTATGTGTGTTTGCTTTGAGTGGCCCTGAGCAATTAATACATTGTTTCATTAGGAGGATTTTTTACTAACCACTAAGTGACTCTAAACACCTAATATATTTCACTAGAAGTTTGTATTCCAGCCATTGAGCAGCTTTAAACACTAAATTGGCGTCATACTTTAAAAAAAAAATCACTCAGTGTTATACATTTCTCACAAGTAATTTCCTGTCTCTACCCTTCTAAACATTATTCTTTTATTTTATGGGTTGTTTTTTTTCAGCTGATACATTCCTGTTTAGCTTGCTGGACCTCCGCTGCTTTTCATTCAAAAGCTCGGAGCTTCACTGGAATTGGCTTTGCTTCATTTCCTTCATCTAATACGGAGAAAAGAAGAGCCACAGAGGGCAACACGAACCCGGGCTTCCTTCCGGCACCAAATTAAGAGATTAGAAAATATTCGTGTTGTTCTAACCAAGATAATAATTCAGGATTTGGACTTAAAAATAACCTGTGGTGTATCCCTGCATATACAACAACCAACAGCATGATGATCAAAATGACAGTGATTCAGTAGGTACTCTTAATCATCGTTACACGTCTCCAGCCCGCGCTGTCGATGGGAAATTCACTCTGCTGCTTGCTGAAATGAGCAAATGCCGAGATCAGCTCACCCCTGCTCACTCGGGCTGAGGACCTGAGCAGCTGGCATTGCAGCGGACAGGCCTCCACCCTGCAATTTGCTGGTTCCTCCAAGGTCTCCTGGGCAGCACTTCAGCCAGCAAGAACTGTCACCACTCCTCTGAAGTCAGGGGAGCAATGAGCCCTGCGGACACTGCTCCTGGGTCTCCTTGCTCAGCCTTCGCAGCTCCACCGCAGCAAGCACAGACTGGACCTTCCTGATTCCCATGCCAGGCAAAGTCCCCACCACTTCTGCTCATTTCAGCAAGCAGTAAGGTCTCAGTGATAGGTCAGACTTGCACAGCAAGGGTCAACCAGACCAGTACTCCAGGCAGCTCACAGATTTTTTGGGAATTCACACGAAATGTAGCTCACTGCACATAGCCCTACACACTACTCCAAGCCAGCTCTCTGAGCCTGTGTCCACCTGCTCCATGGGTGGTTGGCTTTCTTCCCTCTTCCTCCATGCAGATAGGGCAGGTTTTGCTTCTGGGTTCCTTTTCTGGGTAGGACAAAGTAAAGGGTAAAGGGAGAAGAGACTCTGTCACAGCTTCTATCGAGTTGAGGCTTGTACCAAACAGGTAGGACTGAACATCTCCCTGTTTAAAAATCCTTGATGGTTGTCATTTCCTTTAAACAGTACTGGTGAGGATAGCATTGCTGACTGTTATTAAAGTGATGCAATGCTTACAAAGAAAGATATGTGTCAAATCCTGCTTTAATAATATGAGTAAACTGTATTAATGTCAATGAATTAAAAGGGGGGGGGGTGTTCAGGAAAAAAAAAAAAAAAAACCACCAAGGAAAATTTTAAAAGATGTTAAGGGCCAGATTATCCCATGAAAAGCACATTGCCATCTTCCTAAAATGACTTGAAAAACTTGTTCTAAGACAAAATAGGCATGGATTCAGAAGACTGGAGCAGTGATATAATTAATATCTCATAGCTAATATTTTTACAACCCAGTCTGATTGCACACACCATGTGTCTTATAAAACAGTATGAAAATCTCTCTAACCTTATCATTTGGATTAACCAAATTCAGAATAAAATTTATATTATTATGTTAGAAAAGATTGGTCCAAGTTGATGGTCATGGTATAGAAGTGTACCCAATACTAATTTAGACATACTTTGCAGGGATGGAAGAGGAGGGTTTTGATTTGTTTAAGTCTCCTCAGGCATTCCTTATATTCAGCTTTTCTCTATTGGCTCTGCAGCAAGAGCAGCAAGGCAATTCTTACATTCAAATGACACCCGCTGCACTATACTTCAAATCTTAGCAATAAGATATTGCCTTATAATATTTGGATTGCTAGTTATGCACCAGCTGCAACTGCAATATCCATCTTTGTGCTGATACACCTGGGCACGAGTTAAGGAATGAGCTGGTATGTGGGGAATGAGTGGAGATTACAATATATGAGTGGAGATTATTACTTAGATAACTCCAGCGCTTTCAGTGCTGTGCATAAAAAAACCTGACTTTGGATGCTCTGGCTTTGGCCTACTTGTAACTCAGACTGATATCATCTGTGTATCTGAGTTTGTGCATGTGTGTGTGAGCACACATACAAGAACATGTGCATATTTTACTTTTAAACCTCCAATCACTATTACTTTCCTGAAGTTCTGTCAAAATTACCTGGTTCTCAGGAATCAGTTCTGAGACCACAGACTGTTATCTTTGGACCAGATCTATTTGGGGCTATTCCTCATGGGAAGGTTTTTTTTTTCTTTCCAGGAACTGAAAATCCATATATTTTAAAGTTGGATCACAATTTTTCTTTGGCATGTATATTTTATTTTGCATACACATGTGGTTTTCATGCAGTTAATATTTTAAGTATAGAAAGCCTAAAATAAACAAAACAAAAAGCAAAATCCAAGTTAAGACCTTTAAAAATAAAGGGTATAATGGAAATATCAACTGACCCTCAAGTCTGTAAATACAGAAGTATAACTGTGTTGACTTTGGGTCAGAGAGGATGAATGCAATATTTATTTCAGCATGAATTGCAAGCATTGGAGTTACTGCCAGTTATGAGTGAAGTAAGTCTTATAATAACCAAGATCATTATGAAAGAATATACTGTCATGAGAGCAATACGTTATTCTTGTATTGAAAAGGAAGCCTTCCTCTTTTCTATTACTGTGATTAATGCTCCTGGTTTTTATGTATTTAACTCTTCCAATGTTATAGGTCTTGGACCTTTATAACAAAGACGTCTGCTGGAACAAAAATACCCAAACATATAGTTTTACATTAAAAGAGAGTTTTGCTGTTTAAGTAATTTTTTTCCAGCAATATCTGATAAACTCATTTACTGATGCAGTATCATGTGTCGAATTTTAGCAGAGGTTTCTACATATATTTCTGAAATAGGTCAAAAGTCCCTTTGGATGTGTGCATCCTAACAAATCAACAATAAAAATTCCTACTGTGTTGCAATTTCTGGGAAAGCTATACATTTCACAAGTTCCTTGTGTCTGATGACATTATGTGAACTTAATACCTCAACAGTTGTACAGGTAAAATATATAAATAGTTCAAATTTGACTCTAGTAACTAAATTTTACAGGACTTCCTTGGACAAAAAATATATACCTCATTTGGCACAATCCAGACAATGAAAGACAAGCTTCTCTTTGGAAGTGCTTGTTGTTTTAAAAGCAGTCATGTCTGCATAGGCTAAAAGCCATTTACCATTAGTACACTGGCACATCTCTGTGTGATGTCTTTATTTGTAATATCTATTATTTAATGAAGATATTTATTATTTAATAAAGACCAGATCTTTATTTGTAAGCTCTTAAGAAAAAGTTCATGATCAAAGCACTCAGGTTTGAGCTCCATTTTCCATTTGGATAGTAAATGATGCAAAGATTTTCCCACCGATCTTCAACAAGTTGCTCTACTGTACAGTTATTTAGTATCTAATTTACATGGTCTTAAAGGATATGAAATGTACTGTTTGTGAATATCACTTGAAGTTAAAGTAAAGATTTCAAACAACCTTTTTTTCACTATAATATTTTTCTTTCTACAAGAAGACGTTTAACAGACAAGATCTTGGCCTTTTCACATTTGTCATTCATCAGTATATTTCTCAAAGCTTTTGTCAGTGTCTTGCATTTCTCTTTTTCAATATATTTCCTAGTTCTCATTTACTTTAGTTCTTTTCTCTTGCTATCTTAAAAAACTCCATCTAAAAATTTAATTACACAGCTCCTGCTTCTTAAGACTTTCTAAGATAACAGTGGTCTCAGTCAGCCATTCATTTCTTAAAATCCTAGAAGAATCTTTTGCAAACCTATTGCCTAGGCACACATCTTCCCATTGGTTTCTGTGTAGGCTACTCTTCGTTAGAATTGCACACATGTAAAACTTGTCTTAGGTCACAAATGGAGATTACTTCAATACTGTCTTCATGACTTCCCAGTACTAAATGTAACAGTAGTACTCCACAGTTTAATCTGTTGACATCTCTTGGAAATGTCCCAGAGCAGAAGACAGCTGGAAAGAAGACAACCTTGCAACCAGGAGCAGCACAAGCCCAGGCAGAAAACACAAGGATCCGCTGTTTCACAGGGTGGTACCAGCTTTCAGTTTTGCCTGTGTGGTCTGAAGTAGTCAAGGGCATGAATCAGTACAAAATCAATTGAATAGAGCCATTCTCTTAGGATTACTCCTCCTAGACAGAAGAAAATGTTGGATGGCTTTGTAACACCTCTCTACCAGACTCATCCCAGGGTACTGAAAGCACTCCTAAGAGAACCCCCATTTCATAGTTGTTGCCATGGTTAGGTACTAACTTAATCTTTTTTCACTCTTTCAATGGTTCAAGCAAGGCTTGGGAAATACTTGGGTGAAAATTCAGAATTGTTAATGCAAAATGTTTCCCAGGAAACCATGACTCCTTTTCACCTTCTTCTCTGGAAAATTGTCTGAATACCCCTTCAGAGTACCAGCTGGGCATGTAGGGACCAGTGTGTACCCTAAAATGCCCAGTCTTGTCGCTGAAGGTGTTACAGATGGGAATGAGCACCTTGGACATGCAAGCAGTAAAAAGGCAAACTGTCTTGAGTCAGAGTGTTGCTTTGAAAAGTGTTAAAGCACCAGTGTTAATTCCTGAGCCCAGGAAACTGTCATAAATGTGCAAGCTATCAAGAGTACAGCCTGGTAAGCTCTTAGGTGTTAGCAAGTGCACTGTTATTTGTAATTTGATCATTGTTGTCTAAAATCCACCCTGCCATAGTAAAAATTCGTGATCCAAATGCAAAAGTGAAGAAAGCCACTGAGTCTGCTTCTCGTGTGGAAACAGTGGGTGAACATTGCACTCCTTTTAATTCAGTGAACCTAAGGTCATCAGTTCACGTGCAAACTACAAAGGCTGTCTGATAGCTTAATTTGACCTTGCCTGCCAGACCACTGGTCTTTTAAACGAGTAATCATACATAGGTCACCCTTCTCCTACTGCTCCCAAGGTTTTCAAATATGCTGCAAGCTGAACTCAGTGCATTTGTGAACAGTTGCGTCCTAATTCTTGTTATGTCATTTTTAATTGACAGGTTAAATCTCAGAGCACTGCGTCACTAGCTATCATCAAATCTTTTTTAAATTTAAGAACAATTATTTTAGCCCTGTTGAAATGTTATCATAATAAAAAAGATCAAGATTAAAATCCATGGATTTTTCCCTAGAAGTATCTTAGATTGTGATGAGTCTTGCGATTTCCATAGCTCAGTTTCCCCACAGCCTGTTCTCCACACCCTCATTTAACAAGTCTTCTCTCTCTATGGAGATCTAGAAGTATCCCTTGTGAAAAACTCCTTAAGATTTCCCATGCAGAACAAAGGCTGGAGAAGGAATTTGGGGAAACCATCAGGAATATGGTCAGCATGAGGAGTACTGGAATTTTTATACCTGTTCTCTAAAACTGTTTTTCTATTTTAAAGCCAGCTTATTTTTGTGGCCATGAGGCCTAGCTGGTAATTAACCAGCATTCATTCTGTGGAAAACATAAGATAACAAGGTCTGGACTAATGTAATGCCATATCAAAATGTGTAAGATATTCAGAATGATTTATGCAACTCCCGCTCATAAGTAATGTCCCAAGTCATTACAGCTACCACACTAGAGTAGCATTTTGACATCAAGGATTCAGAGCTGGTAATTTCTGAGAAATGCTTGGGGGCTGGTTTTTCTAGGAATTGGTTTTCTTTCTCCTCTGTCCCTTTTCTTTGTGACATGGAGAAGAAAGCTGTTTCTAATAAGCAAAAAGCCAGAGTTTTGGTGTGGGTTTTCTTGTTTCTTTTTTAAAGGAAGTAAAGGAGGGATCAATGAGCAGGTTTCTTTACTTCATTCTGAAGCAACTGCCTTTCTGCAGCTCCTGCTTCCTGACCCATGCCAGAGACTGGTGCGCAGAGGGCACTGTGTCTAACCAAGACCCCAAATTTCTGCACTTGGCTCTTGTCTGATGCTAGTTTTCAGCAGAATGGACAACTGCTATGGTTGGGGATCGGACTCTAAGTAGCACATCTGGTTGGATTTGCATCTGGAAGGAACAGCAGTTCAGCCAAAAAAGTTATAGCCGTTGTGATACAATTAAATCCAACACATCTGTGAGAGGAGATGTATTGAGTAATATGAAAATGTCAGTAATATTTGTCTAGGAGGACTCTTAGGAAATGAGGCAATACAGCCTTGAAGTCTGAAGAAGGAAAATCTCTATGTGCAGAAAGAAGGTTTCTTATATACACTTTAACAGAATCACAGAAGTGAATGGATGTGCTGAACAGAGTGAAAAGCCCAACCTTTGAGGAGCCAATATAAAGATGCATAAACAATAGTAATCAAATCAAACAGAAAAAATTTTTGCACAGATGGAATAAAAAGAGTGTGAAGACCAAGCATTTATATAAGAAAATATTGTGTTTTCTGGTATTCAAATTTTTCCACAAGAACTTGCATGAGATCCTTCGGAATGTAAATGAGTGGTAGTCAATATTAAAGTGTCAACTTTATCTTTCCTATATTCACCTTAAAATTCCTTGTCCTAGGTAATACATGGAGGTTCTGCTATAAATTAAGATTGTCAAAGCAGAGATGCCAAAATTCTGCTAAGATGCCACCATATGTTACATACAGGGGAAGATATTAGAATGCATTTACAGAAATCACTCCCCTTAAAACACAAGGTTCAGAAACTGAAGATGGAAATAATTAAAGGCAAACATCTTATGAAGAGGTACTGAAAAGGTTACAGCCTTTATATCATCACAAACATGTTCTGGCACAAATCCTTTCAAAATATATGTTTACCGTGTAACAATGTGAGA
Organism: Ibycter americanus; assembly: GCA_035590275.1. Classification (NCBI taxonomy): domain Eukaryota; kingdom Metazoa; phylum Chordata; class Aves; order Falconiformes; family Falconidae; genus Ibycter; species Ibycter americanus. Next base: position 4,029,025 of record JAVJGI010000062.1, read on the forward strand.
GAAACTGAACAAGATGAAACGAATTAGAGTGAGCAAATGTGCAAAGGACTTTTATCATAGTCATCCCTTGACATTAAGTGTGTTAAAAATCCTTCAACACAGTTTTCTGGAAAACAGTATGTTTATTCTTTTTGTCCCTCTGTAACAAATGCAAATTTTTAAATTCTTTCTGAAGCTTTTAGCATTTAGATTTATGCAACCAATTTAATATATGTAATTGACTGAATCACACTTTGCACTATGTTCTGTCATTAGGCTTTACCAACACCTCTTCAATAGAATCCCATGCAACTTTTTGTTTGTTTGTTTGTTTGTTTTATTTTAATAGCAGGATCCTGGATTAAGCACATCTGCATGTTGAGACAACAATCCAAAACAGAGTATCCAGGGAGTCTGCAAAGTCACAGTTGTAGGGTGGTAGCCAGATTATGTTTATATTTGTAGCTTCTATTTGGTCTCTTATTGGAATCACATTTGGCTCTCACTACACTCTTTCTCATGAGAATTTAGACATCACAGTTTGATTTGTTCACGGAGCAAAAGGCGGCAAAGTATGGCTGGGAATGGTGCTGCAGCATCACTGACTAGGATCTCTCAGTGCTTTAATGTGATGCCCAGAAGAACTTGGTGCTGGGAACATCAGGCAGAGAAATAAAAAACATGAGTGATTAAAGCACATTTCCTCTTTGGAAAGTTACTGTATAAATATGGAAGTGCTTTATCCAACAGATGTGTAAACTTTATGTCTTTTGAGTCATCATATTTGCTTATCTGAAGAATATGATTTATTATGTTTTATTCCGATGGAAGTGTGCAATCTGAGGTATATGTAAAAAGTTAGAAATATGTTCATACTGACTTGCATATGATTAAAAAAATTGTTAACTGTGGGACAGTTCTGAAATGTTCAGCATATACACTTATTACATCCTAAACGTGTAAGCAGTCCCTTGCATAAGTATATATTAAGCAGTGACTAGGGAAACATTCAAATGTCATAAAAGAAGCTTCTGGTCTCAGTTGCAGTAGCCAGAGTCATAGCTTCTGAATGCAGAACTTTTATTCCTAATAACCTCAGCATTTAAAATAACAGTCTGACATGAGAAACATTTATACTGCAATTAGAAAAAAAATGCAACTTCTTAAAATAAACAGAATGAATTTGATTAGAAAGAAATAGAAAGACAATAAGTATAAACATTTGCAACACCACTTTTCAGAGTACAAGCACACTTGGAGGTCAGCAGGGTTCCAACAAGGCTATTTTCTCATTCACTAACATCAGCATTTTTGACCTTCTCACTATTACATGTATTGATGGACTGAATATTTTACATCCTCCTCACAGAGTACCCAAATTAGAAATGGAGGGGATTGGAAATGGCTAACACACCAAACTGAAAACATTGAATAGGTCAAAGTCATAGATTTTGCTACAATCTTCTCCAGAATTTATGTGGAGGTAGCACAGTCCATGTTTCATTTTTGTGCTAATCATTGTAAAAATTCTGTGAAATGTCAGTCTATGAACACATTCCCATCGCAAAATAATTTTGTGAAAAAAGTAATGAAGCAAAAATGCGATCCATACTTGCAGAACTTGCAGTACGCTTAAAACTGAGTAATACTTTAGTCTGTCTATACACAAAATGACAGGAAAGAGCTATAAAACCAAAGCAGACTGAAATCAATAATTTTCCTGTGCAATACCTTTCAAAGAGCTGTCAGCTCCTTCGGACAGAAGCCTCTTTTTATTGGGAATACTGAACCCTTGGCTACTCATCCTAATTAAAATGTAATTAGCGAAGTATAATTAGGTAATAATACCACTCAAAACACTTTGCCTGTTTTCCACAATTGAATCCACAGTTGAGCTCACTATGGCATAAAATTCTGAACTTGGATCTCATGGCACTAATTGCCTTTTTACCCCAATTTAATCTGACATGTAGGCAGAAGCCTTGAGCTGCGAGGAGTATTTATGGTATGAACTATCAAACAGATCTGGGAAATACATCCATGACCCATGTGGTAGATCTGTGACAAAGGCAATGTAAATGCTGGCTGCTACAAGTAGTATCTACTTCAAAGGAAAAAATCTCCTCATATCAAGGAGAGGTGTAAGAACTGACTTAGTCCTTGAGGTAAGCTTCATCTTACATACTTTTAGCCATCCGAAAGACAGATACTGGTTTTAAGGCAGTCTTTTTCACTGCCCCTCTAGTCAACGGAAAGAGGGAGAAGACCAAACAATGGTCTTACATCGTCTTATGGTCATCTTACATCAGAGTACAGTTTAAAACAATTGGGATGAACTACTTTCTGTGGTTGCCTGTTCCTCAACCTGAACTATCAAGGAGAGTTGGTGAAATAAGTTTTGACTCAATGCTGAGCTTCTAAGATCAGTACAATAAGATGAAACCTGCCTCTGCTGCAGAAGATGTCTCCATCCACTACCTCACTTTCCATGCCTAAGGCAATAATTAGAAAATGCTAGACAACCTAAATCAAACACTGTGTGACGTCTGTCATCTGACTGGAATATTGTGTTCTCTGAAGAGATCCTAGAAAGTCCATCCCACAGCTGCTGAACTACGCCACACCCTTCTCAGGCCAGTCACATTACTGTCTTACCTTAGGTGCGCTGTGATGTATCTGGAGAAAACCACAGGGCTAAATGGGCGCGCGTGCACGCACACATACACACACATCAATGCCTGCTTGCAATCACGTATGTGCAGGAAAATCTGTGCAAGCCCCTTGGGCTGGCCCCAGCTCATGGCGTGCCAGCTGAGCAGCTCCAGCTGACACTGGCACGAACCGCAAACTGGCCCCAGACAGGAGGAACTGCCCTCAGCTCCACAGCCAAAATTTCCTTCAGGACAACCTGCTGCTTTTCCTATTTTCTTAGTCTGTACAACTATTAATGTTTTAAATGCCTACAGGAAAGCAGCACCTTAATGAAAAAACAGCCATTCCTGTCTGATATATGCAAAACTAGGGTGCTAGTACCATCCAGACAGGCTATAAAATGTCGTTTGGACAGATGAACTCATGTCCTAGCCAGAACAAATGCAGTCTTTTTTATGTTGCGTCATCAAGCTTCTGTGAAGCCTTCAGAGCCTGCTGAATTTACAAGTAGTTGCCAGTTACTAATCTGAGACTGGCAATGCAGGATCATGGTTTCCTTTTCCTGACTGCAAGCACTTTTTGCTCCCCCTTTATCATCTCACACGCTCCAGCCTGCTGCTGTGGACCATTCAGAGGTTTGGATCTTACTACCAACATTTAAAAGGGATTATCACCCTCCTACCACAATTACGTCATGATCTATGATGATAAATTGGCTTCTAAGGGAAAATGTGTATCAAAAAAACAAAAATTAACCACCAACCAAAAAAAACCCCCAACAACAGGACAATGCATGCATGTCTCAGAAAAAGCATCTTGCTCAAGATGATGTAAAATATCAGTTAATTACATAATGAGCTGTTAGGGGAGAGAAGACAAATGTAAACATGGTTTTGTTTATGATTCTGTTTTTATAGGAACAATGCACAAAGGTCAAGGGCTAGAAATGAAAACAATTACATACAAAGAAAAGGTATGGGCTTATGATAACTTTTGAAGAATCAAATAGTGAATACATATATCTTTGTACTTTACACCTTTTCCAAGAAGTTGAACAATATATGCACCTTAGCTGGCCTTAGTTTTTATGGTTCTTTGAGAGTGCCATCATATTCAAAAAGGTGTTGAAATCGAGCACACTGCTCAAAAATTAATTTTAAAAATTATTAGAAATACTTGACATTAAAATATTCAAATTCATTTTTTGAATCCTAACGAGTACATTTTTTAATTCAGTATTGTGTGTACTTCTCTTGAGGATCTACTGAGTATAGAGTGCAATAAAAATATAATTGTCTTTAAACCCTGGTAGACTAATGTTTTGTCATGATTTACGCCGTCTGTTTTGTATTCAGCTCTAAAGTTGTTTTCCCCTCTCTGAATCATGTATTGACGATTCAAATGCATGATTCTAACCATTATAATAATGATAGTAATATAAACAAATCACCACATGTTAATGTGTTTTTAAAAAAAAAACCTTATCTTGTGCCTGAACACTCTTTTAGCTAAAGAGACAACATTTTCAAGAAAGACAATATCCTAAAGCTTATCCTGCAAGAACAGACAAACATATTTTTCTATGGCCAATGGAAAAGTGAATAAAAATTATGAAAGTTTATTACACTTTGTAGTATGTTATTTTAATATTTCCTCTGAATCCAAATCTGTATGTTTTTAAATATCTCAGAAAATCATCACCAAGCAGATTTTAAATTGCTATCAGTTTACCTTTCAATTAAGTTAGAAACAAATCATAAGAAGTGTTTAAAATATTTTACTAGTTAAAAAAAAAAAAAAAAAGACATGCCAATTTTCCATCAGTCATACCTAGGAGCGTCGTAGGTCTCCCTCTTTGAAGAAGCACATTAAAGAGGGTCAGAGGTTTCACAAATAAATTGGTTGGCAAGCAATATCAATGGTGCCCTAGACTGACCTGGTATGTAATTATTTGCATATCATTGCAGTAAAAGCAACAACGTGTTTAATCTGTGAGTGTTTATTTTGATCTATATATGGACCTTAAAGGTCAATGTGATTTACTCACATTTACTGTTGGTTATTAAAATTGCTGAATAAAGTGATGGAAAGGTGTTAGAAGGCATTTGCAATTAGGAAAGAAAATGACAGTCCGCATGGAACTGCTTACTCAGAATTTTATCACAAGGGTGTTGGTGTTTTTTCTACTCTATTTTCACAAAGCTTTATAACTCATAGCTTGAGAGAAGCATATCAAAGCATTTTTTGCCTTCAGTAAATGGATGGCAGGACTAATCTTACCTCCCTGGATCTTACATGATCATGGCTATAGCAACATTCTTGGCGTAGAAAACAAAAGGAATACAATATTTTGCACCACCCTGCGTTTTTTTGTTTTGTTTCGTTTGTTTGTTTTCCCAATACAGTTAGATATCATTGTTAAAGTTGCTAGACTTCAGAAAACTGAGAACTATCAGAGTACTCCCTATGCAGAAGCCCACTGAAGCCAGTAGAAAACATCCTATTCACTTCAAGGGATTTTGGTTTTCTCTGTACAGTGAAATATTTTCTGACTCTCATGAAACTTAATATTCAATCAAGACCTGAGACAAATTGCTCAGCCTTCAACTTTAAAGTTGATTTTATGTTACTATTCTATCTTACTCAGTTATTTTACTCCTTTAGGAATCAGTAAATGAAATTAAAATAAAAGAGAATGAGGAAGAGAAGAGACAAGTCAGAACAGAAAACATGAGCAAAACAAGAATGGAAAGAGACAAAAAACACAGAAAAGAAGCAAAGATAAAGACTGGAAAGAGCAGATGAATGTAGGAAGAAGACAACGAGTCTTCAATTTAGTATACTATATAAGCGAATGTGTCGCTTTAAACACATGAGCAGAGGAACAGAAATCAAAGGTGCATTCAAACATTTAAACTAGTTACACTCCAGCTGATGCACCTAGCTGAATCTGTTCCTCTGAGAGCAAAGTATAATGGGAAGGACCGATCTGGGGAAACATTTTGACAGCTCATAAGCCTCAATGAAGTTCAATTGCAGCACCCCTTCTGGAGACAAAAATATCAAATTAAAAAGTTGCAGTTTTTTTACATAGATCAATGCCTGCTTGCAGCAAAGCAGTACTCAGAGAACGTGGCAAACATTTATTGTTATAAATCCAGAACTTTCTCAAGAGTGGTGGCAATAGTCACTATTTCTAGAGATGAGACTGGATCATCCATAATCACATAAGTAATACAGAAGTGGTCATGAATTTTTAGCTAAATTGTGACAGAACTGATAACTAAGAAAATGTCATTTTTGCTAAGGTTTTTCATTTTTCTGTCAAGACTTCCTAAACAAGACCTTTCACCTGAGGCTTTGCCATTCAGCATAAAAACCAGTTGATTAACTAAAGCCAGTCAAAATGCTTCCTGACAGAAGAATTGGACATGAAATCCCTGTTTTGCAGCTGCTCCAGAAAAACCATATTTTGCACCCAGAGGTTCGGTGTGGTGCCCAGCAGCACTGACGGGAGGACCTGGAGCGGTACTGTCATCCCCAGGCTTACATTTTATTTAAAGCTGAGTATAGTCAAAGTAGGAGTTATTCTTTATAATTTCATTGCTACTCTCCTGCACACAAACGCTCCAGTAAGATCCTCAGAAAGTTCCTGCTGCCTACCTCCTCAGTATAGCCCCTGGATAGCAAAACATCTAAGTTCAGCTTCAAGCAATACCAGGAGTGCTAAGGCACGTGCTGAGGTGCTCTGCAGAATCAAGACTTGAAACTGGCGTTTTTCACACAGCCAAGAGATTTTCTGCTCTCCATCCCCTTTGTTGAATGCCCAGTACTGGAAATCAGCTAAGCAGCTTCAGCACACAGTCAAGTTGTAATTTTCCTGTTTGTTACCTTACGGGGACTTTTCTAGCAAGTGTACTCTATCATCTGTTTTGATATATTTCTTACTTTGCTAAATACCATGAACTACAATGCAACCACTCTGAGAAGTTGTATCTCCACAGAATGCAACAGCATTGTAAAATGCTAGTAGCCATTTTTTATTTGCTCCTCTAAGGGACAAGCCCTTCCTGGCCAACAGTAAAGCTTTTGAAATTCCTTGTTTTACAGCAGCTCATTTAAGCCATGTATCCAGGACACAGTGTTACTGCAGTCGGAGGCAGCCCTCCTAGCTGGAACACGAGCCTCACAGGGAGCTGGGTGAAAAATTACTTGCTACCATCCAAGCAAGCAATTGCTGCCTTTCATCATCGTTTCCCCATGTCCTGGTTTTGGCTGGGATAGAGTTAATTTTCTTCCTAATAGCTGGTACAGTGCTGTGTTCTGGATTTAGGGTGAGAATAATGTTGTTAACACACTGATGGTTTAGTTGTTGCTAAGCAGTGTTTACACTAAGTCAAGGACTTTTCAGCTTTTCACACCACCCCACCAGTGAGGAGGC
>JAVJGI010000062.1:4036332-4069058 GCA_035590275.1 Ibycter americanus
GTTATTGTTATCCTTTCCGTTTCTGTCCTATTAAACTGTCTGTATCTCAGCCCACAAATTTTACTTTTTTCTCCCAATTCTTTCCCTCATTCCTCTGGGGGGGGGGGGGGGGGCGCCCCCCCCCCGCAGGGACCGAGTGGCCGTGTGGTGTTCAGCTACCTGCCAGGTTAAACTACTACACCCCGTGGGGACAAACAGCCCAGGCAATTTGATGGATGCTTAGGTACTGCAGGTCCAATGCCCAGATGCATGCACAGGAGTTGTTCAACCGCAATCACAGCCCGGGAGCAGAGATCAGGTGAGGAATGAAGCAAAATCACTGCCCTTTGCAGGTCACATTTCTGTACTGTGATGGTTCTTTCAGGTCAGGTTATCAAATACACTTAGACATATGCAAGTGGATCTTTATACACAAGAATGAAAACCACTGATTTATCTACGAGCCTCTTGAACAGATTTACATACTAGCAGGACAATAACATACCTGAGAACCAATTATTCATTAAAATGCCTATTTGATTTTGACTGAAAAATGTGTTTGTTGCATCCACTTTATTTTCTTACTTGCCATGTCAAGAGGAAACAAATAGACTCAATTAATCATACAGAACTGCAAGTTACACCAAGTCAGTTTCAACCAATTAATATTAATCTTTTTACTCCATGTACCTTCTAGCAGTTTGAACCCAAACTTTTCTTGGAAAACAAAAAGGACAAATATTTAAAAGCAGACAATTATCTTTTACTAAGACATTCCTCATCCTAAGAAAATACACTTTATATGCTTTTAAAAATGTATTTCATTCATTGTAAGGAAAATATTTCATCCAATTTATGTTCTCCTAACAGAGCTTAATTTGATTGTTCAGATGTGCCTGTGTAACTAAATGTTTTCTTTGCTTTGAATTCAGAGGTTTCCCTTTCTGAAATATTAAGTGTATGATCACCAAGTGTACTTTCCTGTTTATGGAAAAATGCCACCGAACATCTACTCTCCATTTATAAGTTTCAGGCAAGAGTTGATACAACTGTGACATAAGGTGATTAATGGAAGGCAAATAAAGGAGCAATTAATCAAGCCACATAAGAAAGTGAAAATAAAAAATGATGCAGAGACTGACAAGAAAAGTCTATACTCCTTGTGCTTTGGCACCAATGAAAACAGACCACAGAAAAAGGCTAAAAAGTTCATGAATGTGCTCCAATTAATCTGTATGCATACTGCAATGCTCTTTAGTTTGGTTCATTTAAATCTGAAATTCCTTTCCCCGTTGATGTCAGCTAGTTAGCCAAGATGGTGCATTACTGTTATGATCACTGCAGCACATATAATTTAGATTTATCTCTTTAGGGACTCAGCTCCACCCCCTGCTAGCTAATATGCTCACCATGTTTAATGATGCAAAAAATTTCCCTGAGTACAGGTTATTTATCTTTATCAGGGGCTGCTTTTGGCTGGCTGTCAGTTATCAGCCAGAATATTTGTTCCTAAATGGTTTGTACTCATCCATATTCCAGGGCAATTCTGAGGCCCATATTATCACTGATGTTTGCAATAAAAGTGTTTCAGTTCTTCAGATACACCTTGGTAATACTGATTTATGAGTCTGGACTGGCTATATTTCTGATGCAGTGATATGAACCCTGAAATATCTGTCATGGAAGTGAAATATCTATCCAAAACCTCAGAAACAAAACCCGCTTGTAGGGGTCTTGGAGAAATATAAGGAATGAAGATATTTCTTTGAATGAGTTTTGAGGAGAATGAGTCAGAGGTGAGTTTTTTGAACTGAAGATCTGTAGAAAATAAAATAAAATTAGGAACAGACCAGTGAAGAGAAGACAGATGAAAGTGGGAGGAAAAGAAACAGTGAGAAAGAGACAAGTCTGGACAGAGAGGTAAGGAGACAAAAGAAAAGAAATGAGAAAGGAAAGAACTTTTGCTGCACCTGATGAGCGAACGCTTTCAGTCTGTAAGATTGAAAATGATAGTTGGAAAAGCAGAAAGCTAAAGCTTATGTCTTGAAAGTTCTTGCCTGCGCAGCAGCATGAACAAGCATCCAGCCTAAAAGTGAACGGCAGATGTCCTGAGTGGAGAAAGAGTTCAAGACGTTGAATGCAGTTCTGTAGCACAGACATGAGAGTTATGCTACAGGTCAAAGAGGAGACCAGCAAGTCTGGCAAGTCAGAAACACTGAAGATACGAAATAAGTAATTAAATTTCAATTTTTTATAGTTTTGACTAGGATGGCAATAAGGGCAGCAACTGCGTGTCAGATTTGATGTATGCAGTATAATAGGCTGGATTTGCTTTTCAGGACATGCGAACATCTGTGGCACAGAGATTCCCAAGCTTGCAGCAATCAAGTCTGTTCCAAAACTGGAAGTAACAAAGCCAGACATGCTCTCCCCAGGGTGGCATGCTGAGATAACACGGCCTCACTGCTTCCCAGACCTGAGCTAATGCCTGAGCTATGTTGGAGAGTCACACCAGTTTGTTCGGAGCAAATTCAGGTATCTCTAACAGAAGACATACTTTGGAGAGCAGAAAAAGCTAAATCCCCAGTTTAGATCCCTCACCTGTTTCTTATTGTTATTGTCTTCTTGCTATTATGCACCCACTTGGAAGGCAGTCACTTAATTAGAGGAAGACCATAAGTTGCCATCCATAATTATTACAAAGCTTGGTGTTAAAGCTGGCACACGTAAGGCTGCCTTCAACTCAGGAACTTGCATAAGTGTCAGCTGAACAATTTTCATTCTGAAGCCTCCACCTAGCAGACATGTCTTTCCTGGGGCCACCACATGCACACTACATCATGCACCCAACAGATTTTGTAACCACCCAGCTACAAAGTCATTAGCCTTCATCTAGGCTTGGGCACATGCTGGACACTTCTGGCTGCAGTGTCACCAGCAAGGAAAGCTGTTGCTCAGCAGCCCATGAAATATAGCCCTACCAGAAGTTATGGCCACTTCAGATCTGCTGGTTGAGTTGCTCATATGCTTTTCTCTTTCTCCCCTTGTCCTTCACATTTCTTTGTGGCCTAGTGGCTCAGGCCTATGTGAGGGTAAGGATCTGTGTTCAAACCCTTTTCTTTACCATACTGAAGTAGGAGGTGTCTGCTTTTTGAGAAGGCTATTAACAGTAATCCATCTTTGCTTAATATAACAGAGTTAAACAGGTAGGAGGGCTGGAAATGAAGTGGGTAACCAGAAAGGTACAACAGAAAAGTAAACCCCTTTATTGATTTCTGAACAGGTAAAACATCTGACCTATTTTTAAGAGTGTATCAGATTTGCATAAATTTCTTGAATCTTTATGATAAAAAGAAGGATGTACTTTGTATACATGAAAAAACATTGCAACTGACATTCTTGTTTTTAATCTACTTGCAACATTGAAGCTGTTCCAGGTTATTTCTTTATATGCAGTTTTTAACCACGAGAGAAAAAAATACCACAAAATTGTGTAAAATATGATTAATTTCCTTCAAAAGCCAATTAAACATTTCCAGCCTACATCACGTACAAATGCTAGTATCACAATCAGCAAACAGCATGTAGAATGGAAATACAGCATGCGTACTTGAATTCCACTTTTGTCGGGTTTAGATGATATATTTGTTTGATTTCTACCATGACATGCTCTTCCTGTTCTGAAGTTTTCCAGAAGCCTAGATTAATGACAAAATGATCTCCAGTATAAACTTCCACAATGATAATAACATATGCTGGCATAGACAGAATACTATTACAGTGCCACTGAGATCCTCTGAGAGCATGAAATAAACACACGGCACTCAAAAAAGAACTTAATTTGTGTGTTATTTCCAGTATTACCACTGTAAATATGCAAGGACTTAACTAACTGACCATTTAATATTAATAGGATGATATTCAATATCACGATATTCATGTGCTATGATAAATACTTCAAATACTCACTCTGTGCTGTTAGATAAATTCCCTATTAGACCTAGCCTTGATAATGTGCATATTGTTTCTGAAAGAAATTTCTGAATTATTTAGAAAAGACCCATTTTCCTCCTGAGACATAAAATGAAAATGAACTGCAGATTTTCTGCAAGTTCTTATTACCATTTGGTCTAGACCACATTATGACCAAATTATGGTGAAAACCCTTGAATAAAGTAATTTCACAGGAAGCTGTTAACCTGCTAAAGCACCAAGAAATACAGATCAGACTGAAATGAGCTTTGGTTGTATGCTTCTTGATTCAACTATTTAGATAATGTACTTTCATTTAGATCTGCAGCTAAACGTGTGAAGTATAATAGCCTTTCTTGTACAGGTATAATGAGGCATCAGTGCAGTGGTACAAAATAGCAGCAAAGAAGAAGGGAAAAAGGCAGTTCTGATGCCCAAAGTTCTCTTGTGACAGACAGTTTTTTAAAAGAATATGACTATGGAAGCAACAAGCATTTATGTCAGACACTTTCATACAACTGGAGAACACAAATCTGTCACCTGACGAAAACTGATTAAGGCCCATCAAGCCCAGAAGTGGAAATTCTACTGCTATTGAGAGAAAAAATGCACAACATAAAGAGAGGGAGATATTTATGCACACGCCATCTCTTTTCTTGAGCAGAAAATAAGCAAATTTCAAAGTCAAGTTTCTTCTGTCCTCCATCCTATTGTATGTAAAGTCAGTTCAGAAACTTTAAAGGGAGGATGAGGCAATGTAAGCTTACTCTTCGCTGTGAAGTTCTTCCAGCATCTCTAATATAGTCACTAGCAACTGGTTTCAGAAAAATTTAGTTCAAACTGGTAACTTATTTTCAAGTGGCAAAATATCTTATTTAAGCACATTCATGTATATATTGTACTAATAATCTGATTTTACTTTCTTTGTGTATTTGCTTTTCAGCTTAAACATGTATTTTTCTACTGCCCTAACTCTCTTTGGTTATATTGCAGTTGACCTCAAAAAAATGTATAAATACTTCTGAATCTGGAGTTTTATCTTTTGTATCGATATTTGTGTTCATGGCATACCACTCCAAAATTAACCTAGGCCCTGGACAAAGGAAAAAAATCATGCACATTTTGAGCCTATACGTAAAATAACTCCATACAGAAAGATTTTGTTGAACAGAGGTCCTTATCCTGTTACTATATGACTATTATTAGCGAGCCAATAAAAATGCAGCATTTTTTTTTTCAAGATGTTTCATTGTTTCAAAATTTGCCTTCACTGAAAGTGAAATGAAAATCACTATTTTTGCAATTAAATACCAAGTGGACCTCAGACATTTCCTTCCATTTATTTACCTTCAAAGGATTTATTGTTTTGTTCAGTTACCTAGTTTTTTTGTCCTATACCAACGGCAGGAAATCATTATATATCATGTGCAACTTGGCACAATGTGATACACAATATGTTACACTGTGCACCCCTCCTGATTTTCTAGGTTACATGAGATATCTGTGTAAATTTAGGATACCACATAGGGGTCTACGTGTGAGCTATTCACTTAGATATTCTCCTTTCTGTGAAGAGAAATTTGACCTAATTTACATGTTTACTTACTTAGCAATGTCATAAATCAAACCCTAGGAATGCCCATTTCTTCCCATTAATCAGCATGTGCAATTTTCCACTGCTCTTGTTTGTGTGTCATAGAACACTTCAAATAATTTCTACTTTGGCTTTACTTCTTTATTCTGTATTATTACAGTATTTGTAAAATCATTATAAGAACAGATGCTATGCTGATATTTCAGGTAGTATACCTTTTATTTAGTTATTTGGTTTCTGTCTACTATTTGTGTTTTAATAGAAAAGACTAATGTTCAGCACCTTGAGCAAAAAAAAGGAAGACTGGCTTCTGTATACTAACTAAAGGTCTGACTGCTTTCAGCAGCCAGGGAAAATTATTCCAGGGATATTGAAAACACTGATCTTTTTTTATTATTCGTTGCTGTTGCCATCATTATTACAGGAAGCAAGATGAGACCAGAACCCTGCTCAGACTCGACACTGCAGAAAAAAGGGGAGACCAAAGGACAGAGCAGGTAGCACTGCTGAACAGAGCACATAGGAATCCCAAATGTTTCAGTCTCTAAGACAGAAGGTCCATCTTTTTCACTTGCATAAAGGATTTGAATTAACCTTTATCTAATATATTTCATATATACTTTAGCTGTTGGGGAGGGCTATTTTTTTTTTTTTTTTCCCAATGTAGGCATGACCAGAAAAGAATAAAGAGAAGACACAGCAATTCTCTCTAGTGAATTAGAAAGATATATTACAAACCTCTATTAGCAGTATGCCTTTTCTTTTAGGAAGAAAACATTGAGAGAAAAAGCTTATGAGTTATTTTTGAAAAATACTCTTACAAGCTGTGAAAGATACAAAATACTGCAACAATATGTTAGAGGGGACAACATGATACAGGAGATTGTCTTGATAGCTTACATAAAATTGGAAGTTCGTGCTCTTAGGTTAGAAAACTATGAAATAATTACTTCTGTGTAGTAATAAATAGAAATGTAAGTAAGCCTACCTGACTGGCATTATAAACCTGGGAATAGGAAATAAAGGTGGGCCTTCACTTACTATATCTGCAATTCTGAAACCACCAACAGTCTTCCTATATATATAAAGATGCATTGCAGCATGTGTAAGGTGAAAATATGTAGCAGACGAAAGCGTTATATTTTCTTTTGTTTTGCCTTGACTGTTGGTAGTTAGGTAATGCACTTAGATTTGTAGAACTACTGTACATAAACATATACTAAACATTAACTATATCATGCATAGAAAGTGTGCAGTTTTATAAAGAGCTCAGGAGTACATTATACTTTTTTCTAGGACTGCTTGTGTAGGTTTTTATATTTGTAATATCCATTGTGTTTTACATACTTTATTGATCTGATTATTTCACAGGATGTTTTTGTGTGATTTTGTTGCTGCTTTTTACTCATTCTTACAAATTATTGATCACTTTTAGTTTCCACTTACTTGAGAAACAGCAAAAAATTCCCTGTCTTACAGAGGAGTTGGGTTTTTATTTGTGTCTTCTATTTTGAAAGAATAGTAAGATTTCAATACTTTGCAGGATCAGGGATCAAAGCCCAAAATGTCTCAGATTCCACACCCACTCTATACAGAGACTCATCCATCAAAAAGTGGGATTGATATGCCATGGAGAATCTCAGTTATTTTTCTGTCATCCTAAAATAAAATCAACAGTAAAAACTTACTCACACCCCAAGGACATACTAGGAGGCCATCAGTGGTGTAAACAACTTGCAGCTTATACAAAAAGCCAGCATCTGATACATCTGAACTTTAAATTCCTATGAGACGCTATGGCAGCTCAGCTAGGTAAAGGCTATTACTCCTAATCAAAATAACTGGCCTTTTCATTTTCTTTGAGGAAGATTAGAGTGCAACTTATTTTTTAATGGACTTTTTTTAATATAAACTTGTACTTTCAAATGCCATTGATGTTTTAGAGTGGAGTATTCAAGAATTTATCCATAAAAGCTATAATCCCTACTGGATGGAGAATACAATAATGAGAAAGGAAATAGAAAAGCACACAAAAGAAATAATCACTTCAGAGTTTTCAATATAAAACATGATCCTATTCAAAGTCTGTGAAGGTAACTGAGAATCTTTCCCGTACCTTCAGAAGTCTTTGGTTCAGACTATATTGATGCTCACTGTATCACAGTAATCACTTTTGTTTCCTGTTCATTTACAAGATTTTGTATAACATTAATCCTTCATGTACTGCAGATTTTGAGGTCTTCTCTAGCTCTAAAATCTGACTTGAAGTATGAGATTGGGTGGTAGTAAGGCAAAGAAGGAGTACTTCTTCTGGATCTAAGCAGGAATCTAAGTTCTGCTGGAGTTTTCATTAAGCATAACACTAGCCCTGATAACCCTTACACTATTAAAATACTTCTATATATACATAAATAAAAGTTGTGCTAAGAAATGCAAGTGTCAGAGATTTATTCATGTTTTATATCCCCGAAGTAATGCAGAATACACAAACACTTAACTAAGTGAATTATGGATCTTCGCTACAAGCAAAATAGAAATCTGTCACCAGAGAAGGACGGCAATGACTGATTCCAGGTAAGTGTTTCTCTGAAATGAAATGAGAGTTATTTGGTATGAATCACTCTGCTTCCCCCTTGTGCTTCTCTCTATAGCCAAACTACACACCCTTTCAAAGAAAAAATAGTTTGCAAATGGCAGCCAAATGAACCCACTACCAATTTTGATCATACCAGAGCTCCAGGAAGGGAAGGGCTATGGGGTGGCAGCAGCAGCAGCAGAAGCAGCAGCAGCAGCAGGAGCAGCAGCAGCAGGCTTCCCTGCCCTCTGAGCATTGCTTTTGGGATACTGCTGTGGAAACCTAGGTCTGCTACTGCTTTCTGGAAGGAAAAGAGCTGAGGTCTAGCTCAGATCTCCAGGCTAATAGGGCCCTTCTTCTCTGCCTTTGCTTCCCACAGGGGGAAAAGTGTTACTCCAACAAGGTCTAGTCTGCTATCCTTTAGCAACAATATTTGTATTTCATTGGCACCACTGTGTAGCTTTGAAGCAGCTCTGCTGAAACATGTGGTTTGATCTTCCCTCTTTCTTCTGCGAGCATTAACCATCGCCTGGAAATATATCTCTAGAAGCTTTGTTAAATGTTTGACTCAAGAGATCTCATGGGACTATGAGGTTCCCAGTCACTTAACACTGCTTGAAGCATTTCTCAGACATTTAAGATGCTTCATCACTAAATTTAACTCTCATCATTCACTACATTTATTCCGATCAGTCAAGTGTTTTGAACAACAGGAGGTAGCAGCTTTTTTTTTAACCTTTTTTTAACCTCACATGTCTTTTTCATACGTCGCAGAAAGCTGACATTGGCTGCAACACGAAGCTTATTCCTGCTTAGCCATAACTCCCAATGAAACCAGCTGGGAATTTTGGTTGTTGAAGAAGAAAGGAAGGAAGTATGTTCAGAAGGAAATATATGTGTAATATGTGTAATTGGGCCCACTTTCTGAACTAATACTCCCTGGTGCCTATTACTTTCACTCAGGGGTGTCTTGCTAAGTGGCACTGTAACTTATTTCGGTGTTTCTTTCAGTAGAATTTTAAAACATTGATCGTGCTGAAATACTTAGAGCCGCACACTCTGTTTGGTATCATTAGATCTCATTAGCAATCAGCATTTAAAAAACATTTTCTCAGGGTTTTTTCCTTAATACCCATACATATAGTTTTCCCATAATTAAGCAGATCTATTAGTTTCACATCACGGGTGGGATGGAATTTTAAATAACATTCATCTCTTTCAGAAACAAGTAGGAGTCTGAAATGAAAAAGTGCTCAGTTAGCTTGCTGTTGCTACAAGGGCGGGGAGAAGGATGGGGTGACAACAAGCCACCCTAAATATACCGTGCTGCAGGACTGAGAAAGGGGTAGGTTTTCAATTAAACCAAGCCTCAGTAACGAATGATAACTTCTGTGACAGGCTGGGAAACTCTGGCTCTGCTTAATACAAATCTAACCCTTCAAGGAGGTTTTGCAGAAGGCTGGCTTCAGTCAAACACTGAACTCAAAGCTGGGTGTACGCTGCTGAAACTGGAACATAAATGTGCTTGAGATGTTCGGGGATGCCAGACCCTGCTCGAGGAGAGGGGAAGGGGGAGGCCAGGTGTTTTGCTCAGTCTGGTTGCTGTCACTTCTCAGCACACAGGATGTTCAGTGAAACATTCAGGTTTTAGAATTAAAACACCATTGTGGTATTAGTTCACATGGTTGGGTCAGTGGAGGTGGGCAGGGTTGTGGTTTCCAGATTTATTTTCATTTGGTTAAGAAATCAGTAGCACAGATTAGCCCTGCACCTGGATTTGTTTTGTTTACCTACAAAGGGAACAGAAAGTCAAGCAAGCTTAACTCAATAAAAGCCATTAACAGCAGGCATTCTCTTTCTTCGGGAATTCCCAATTGCACAAGCCCAGAAAACTCTGTGTCCAGGAAACCTTGCTCTTGCTCTGTCTCAAAGTCACATTTCACCTCTTTCTGTAACTTTTCAGCACACAGAGCACCCAGCTTGAAACCAATAAACCAGCCTCAGCTGGTGTAACCAGGGAAATCCATCAGCTGACAGTGTCTATGTCTGAACTCATTAGACACAATAAATACAAAGCAATAAATACAGCAATAACCACAATCATAATGGTAAGAAGAAAAATTCCTGTGTGATTATCTAGTGGTACAATGAAGCTTGGGGGACTATAGATATTAGATTTTTTTTACACACAAGAAAATTAAAACATAAGCCCATACTTGGGCTTAGTGTAGAAAACACTCAAAATCTGTAAGTCATTTAAGTTCTTTGATTGAGTACAGTCTGATTTACACCAGATTTAAGCTTTATTCACCACTGAGGAACATCCTGCAAACAAAGAGGGAGGGGTTACCCTTCTGTCACTTTGGCACTCCCCTTTTGATAAGCCCTCTTATCTGCCATCAGAGCTGCATTCCTTGCCCTCCCTTCTGAGCTGTGGAAGGGGAACATCTGACTGCAGATCAGTCAAAGTGTTTATTTTTTTCTATAGTGTAAATAGCAACAGTAGAAAAAAGTTTCTAGAACTACAGAACTGGGATGTGCCTGGCTGGAAAGAACATGGAGATCTGCTGATAGCACCAAAAAATAAGAACAATCCTTCAAGATCTGTCTAAAATATTTATTGCTTCTCAAGTTAAAATTGCAATACTTACTTCTTTCCTCAGCAGGTCCCTGTTCCCAGTCAGCACCTGCTATTGACTGGTTGGACCATAGTGTTATCTCCTTAATTTTTGACGATCGCCATCAACTAGCCAGCTTCTGTTTCTCTCCTGAACCTCATCACGTTTCTTTGGCATTTTCTCTCCCTGACTGGCACCTTGAACTCTGAGACTACTGCAATTCTCCCCATAAACATCTAGCTTCAGGAATGTGTGACCTGGTGGCTGTATGGAGAAGAGGAACACCTGATGGGAGCATCAGACTGACCAAGTATCTTCCAAACTGGAGAATGCAAGGTTTCCCTCAGATGAAATCACTGGTGTCTCTTCTGCTGGCCTTCCTCAGGCTATGGAGAGCTCTGGGCTCTCCAGGTAGCTGGCTGACTCTGCGACAGGGGACACCAGATGAAAAGCAGGCATTTTCATTTCTAGCCAGCCTACCATGAGAATCCTGGTTTTCCTCTTCTGGAAAGCCTTTGTCATCTCTCAAAATGCAGCTGGAATTCCTCACATCAAAACCAAGTCTGGGCTGCCGATAACTGAAAATTGCTAAGCGGTGGGATGATTTTGTTTACAGTAAGCCTACACATTCACTGTGCCAGCTATCCTTCTGCCCAGCATTAACCCCAGGTCTGATAAGACGTGGAAAGGAGTGGTGTGCCTATCAGTCAGCCTACGTTAGGCTCAGCATGTGTTAAAGAAGGGGCTTCAATGAGAACTCTGACAACATTAATCAATCCACTGCTTCTCCAGACTTGCTCCTACACATGCCTCCAGCCCTCCTGCTTCCTCTGTGGCTGTGCCAAGCCTCAGAATTCATAGCGCCAGTCTGTAGAGACCATGCTGTTCCTCATCCATCATGAACTCATGAGCATGGTGTCCCCAACTTCTTTACTGTACAGCTTTGAAATGGATCGTGTAGCAAATGATGACTTTCCATCTATTTCTGATTTGATCTAAAACATATTTCCTCCTTTGCTCTACTCCTACTTTCCATCCCTGCTTTCTTTCTTTTTTTTTGAGCTTTACCATAAAGCTCCATATGGTATATTAGACTAAAGACATTACACAAAGAAGGCAGCACATTTTGTTGTACTGTTCCCCATCCCACCACATCAAACTGCAATTAGAAGAGGGGAGAGGACTGCAGGAAGGAAAAACAAGGCAAAATCTTCTGCTAACCGTAGCTCCAATTCTCTGCAAATCTGGAAGAGAGGAAGCCATAGTCAACAGCCATACTGGTTAAAAACTATCTGTAGGACAAAAATCCCCAAAACCAGTTTAGGCTGCATATAGTGGACCAAATTAATCCCTACTATAACTTCTCTTAATTCAGTTCAGAAGAACATGGTTCAACATTATCTAAGCTCAAAGATATTTCTACAAAGATAAACTACAACTTGGTGACATTTATTATGGAGCTCCAGAGACAGAAAGAGAACAAAGAAGATGCTTAGCTTTCCGAATGTGTATCAGTGAAGCAATTGTATTACCAGCAATATGGATAGGAGGAATAAGCTTATACAATTAAATAAATATGAAATCTTTCAACTTAATGTTAAAGTCTTAGAAAAGCAATTTCCCAAACAGTTTGCAAGAACTGGAATAGTTTTAAGATAATCACAATCAATTCTTACAGTACAATAAAAATAGGTATAAGAGAAAAATCACTCAAAACTGAAATGTAAGAGGACAAAAGGTCATAAATTGCAATAGAAACCCCTAGGGAATCTGGAAATGTATAGGGGTTGGGGGGTATAAAAAATTGCCTAGCTATTGAAGAAAAATATTGTATTAACAAATGGACAAATGAGAGTAGAGCTATCCCTCAGAGTCGCTTCATCAACCACAATCATATGAAGAATCCAACGTACCTTTTTGAAAAGTAGTTGAAATACTGAATCTGCTAAAGCAGAGAACAAGCCTTTGTTAGCTACTTTTGAAGGTCATCAGTAGCTTTTAGTGTAGAGGACGTTTTTGCAACAATTAGATCAAAACTCAGATTGAAAATGTTGGTGGATTTCATAAGTTAGAATGACATCAATAGTTGACTCCTCCAGGGCACTGCCTGGGAACAGGGGTTTTATTCTAAAAAAATCTCACTTCCACCTGGAACACCACTGGAGCCACACATTAATTTTATATGATAACAAATGGTTGTTTGTTCATTTTAATTCTAAAAGACGTTTGAAGAAAGACAGTTTCATTCTGGTCACCTTAGGTGCTGAAGATCTGAAAAACCCCATTGCTTGTGTAACTCCTGAACAGTCATGCGGATCCCAATAATCAAAACAGATGCACATACAGTGTCTCTGACATGACTGCACTTATACCCTCTGTTAGGCTAAATTCACGCACTAAGGAGATACAAACCCAGCATTAAGAGGTCATAACTTCAAAACTGAGACGGACCTCAATGAGAAGGCCTTCAAATCAATGCTAGCATGTTCCATGTCCAAAAAAACCTTCATTTCATAAGGCTCACAAGCTTTATTAAATTCCATGACAAATATAAATGTTGTGGATATCAAAAACTTCAGCTCCTCCAGACTGTAGCAGTATGCAGAATGCAAAACATAAAAGATTCTAGGAACAATAAAATTTCAGTTTGCCCAACAGGCCTGCCAAATTTCATTCCTCTTAATATCATGCAAGCAGGAAGGAAAGTAATTATTATTTTTCCACATGACACTAATTCCTTTTGCAACCGACAGGCTGAACAAAGGCTGCACATGTTTCATTTGGCCAAAAGGCTAGTTTTTGTTCAAGAGCATAATGGATGATTCATCAATTTAAAAAACAACCCTGCAAGAAAGCAAAGGAAAATGCCATATTGGTGAGATGCTATTGCGAATACTGTATCATACAGAAACTGTACCTGAAACATTGTTTTCTGTCACGTTAGCAGGAAATATTTTTAACAAGACTATTCAAAGGAAGCCAATGTCCTCTATTTACTTGTGATTATATGTCCCCACTGAAAATATTCATGTTACCATCTTGAAATTCCTGGAGTGCCCTCCTACAACAAGCATAAATGTTAATGAACCAGTTGGAAAGTAGAATATGCGCTGCAGATCGTGAATAACAAATTGGAAATTATTAAGCAGGTTGCTGACAGCTAATAGACTAGTTTTGTTCAAAGTCAGGTGGACCAAAACAAATTTCAAATGTAGAAACTATAAACATTGGAAGCTGAGTGTGCCTCTGCAGGAAAATGAAAATGGCAGAGTTCTCCCGTGAGTCTGGGAGGCCCTTCTCTGTTCCCTCACTTTGCCTTGGAAACAGGGTTCAATCTGCAGCATCACAATCATGTTACAACAAAAGATAGAGATATACTTGGAAAGGGAATTAGATGACAGAAGATTCGAGTTAATAAAAGCTGTGATAAAAAAGAAAGCATAGAGATAGCATATATAAAGCATATAGGCAGGAGTAAAAACCTTAAGTGGTGAAATAAATTACTTAGTTATTTAAGGGATTAAAGATGGAAGGGATGGGGTAAGATTAAGAAAATAAATGTACACAACAGGCTTCCAAATGGGGTGATAGTAAAAGACATATTCAACTGCAAAACAGTTTCCTAAATGAAGTGATAAAAGGTCCATTATTTCCAACTTTTAACCATCATGCAAGAAAAGCACTAGCAAATACACAAAGGAGGATTAATTTCATTGTTAAAGAGAAGGGTGTGGTTTCCTAACTGGGGTGTTACAGAACTGTATTTCATTATGTTGCAGTTTTAAAAACTGAGATAACCCATTTCATAAGCATGAAGTTCAGCACACTTAACCTTGCTGAAAAACAGCTGCATTGCACAGATCAAGCATAATTTTTATTATTCATTGCTGTATTTTCATCCAAAGGAGTAACACACATCCAGCAATACTGCGTATATTATCACGTACTGTAACACAAGGTAGAGAGAAATTCCTTTTTGTGATGCTTTGCTCCTTTCCTATTAATATAACATTGCCCTCGAGATGATATTTATAAAAGTTTTTCTACTTCCTGTTATATCTCACTAACACTGAAAAGAAATACGATTGAGCATATTTGAGTAAACTCCTATATACTTGTCAGGCAATTTTTCTGAGTTGCTTTTGTCATCATTGTTGATAGCAAAGATGGTGATTCTGTTCTGATTTTTGCCCTTAATAACCAAAGTCACTTTCTGCTGGAGGGTGTACCCAATCTAGTCAATTTCTTTGGATCATGGTATCTTTTACTTGATGAATGCAGTTACTTATGGTGATAAGTAACACAAGATGTAGCCTTTAATTTTATGACGTGCTCCTTACTGATTCCAAGTACTCTGTTCCAGTCTCTATTCTAGCTGGCAGCTTTCTTTCAACTTTAGAGTCTTAGAAGGGTTGGAAGGGACCTTAAAGATCATCTATTTCCAACCCCCCTGCCATGGGCAGGGACACCTTCCACTAGACCAGGTTGCTCAAAGCCCCATCCAACCCAGCCTTGAACACTTTCAGGGATGGGGCATCCACAACTTCTTTGGGAAATCTGTCCCAGTGCCTCACCATCCTCACAGTAAAGAATTTCTTCATTGTATCTAATCTGAACTCACCCTCTTTCATTTTAAAACCATTACCCCTTGTCCTATCACTACATGCCCTTCTAAAAACTCTCTCTCCAGCTTTCTTGGAGGCCCCCTTTAGGTACTAGAAGGCTGCTATGAGGTCTTCCTGGAGCCTTCTCTTCTCCAGGCTGAGCAGCCCCACCTGTCTCAGCTTGTCTTCACAGGAGAGGTGCTCCAGCCCTCTGACCACCTTCATGGCCCTCCTCCGGACTCACTCCAACAGGTCCATGTCCTTCTTATTTTGGGGTCCCCAGAGCAGAACACAGTACTGCAATCAGGGTCTCACAAGAGTGGAGCAGAGGGAGAGAATCACCTTCCTTGTTCTGCTGGTCATGCTTCTTTTGATGCAGCTCAGGATACCGTTGGCTTTCTGGGCTGCAATCACACATTACTGAGTTGTGTCGGGCTTCTTGTCAACCAACACACCCAAATCTTTCTCCTCAGAGCTGCTTTCAATTCATTCTCTGCCCAGCCTGTATTTGTGCTTGAGATTGCCCTGACCCACATGCAGAAGAACCTTGCACTTGGCCTTGTTGAACTTCATAAGTTTCACACAGGCCCACCTCTCAAGCCTGCCAAGGCTCCTCTGGATGGCATCCCTTCCCTCCAGCATGTTGACTGCACCACACAGCTTGGTGTCATCAGCAAAGTTGCTGAGGGTGCACTCAATCCTGCTGTCCGTGTCGTTGATAAAAATGTTAAACATTGGAGGTCCCAACACTAACCCCTGAGGAACGCCACTCGTCACTGGACTCTGCCTAAAGAACACTGTGATTTTTCCAGTGACCAAGAAATTCTTAGAAAGCATCACTAAGGTTAGCCCCAGCCTTTCCTGACATAATTCCTCAGAAATGATCCATTCTCATTACCATTTTTAAAAGGTTCGAAATTTTCACTCAGTTCTATTTTGACATTTTCAGAATCATTAAAGTCTCTTTTCTTGGTCAAAATGCCTTTTAGGAGATAAATAAATTAACAGACAAATATGTTTCCAAATAAGAAAAATCACAAAAAAGATCTTGAACTTAGCTAAATGAAACATTTTAATAGTCCCAATCTGATATTTCTCCCCTCTCGATTTTCAGTTCACTCTTAGAAAATACCAGTTTTTCAGCTCTGAATGAGACAGTGCCAATATTAAAAAATTTTCTAGTCCTCCTCTAACTCAAGCTGTCGAGCTGGTATTTTGAATAAATCAGTAGGTCTCCAGTCTCTCAGAATTTATTTCAATAATATTCCCCCAAATATTTTTTTAACAACTGTCAAGTATTTGCATTGGCAGGTTGAGAACTGCTCAGGAACTTGGTATGCTACACACATCTCTTACAGTAGGAGGAATCAAGGGTCCAGAAGCAGTGTGACCACATTAGCACAGTGTGGCATCTGAGAAGATAATCCTCTCTGCTGGGTTTTTCAGTTGAAGTTCCATGTCACATGTACCCTGCCTCTGATTTCAGAGCAGACATGTCCAGACACAACATGAGTTTGCCTGCATACCTTCCTTTGGCATCATGGCTGCCCTTCGGTTGCGCTGTGTGGCATTAGCTGAACACCCAATACCCTCCACTCATGGTTGCCCTTCACAAGCCGCTCTATCAAGCCTCCCACCCCAAGCATGGTTCTGAAAAGAGTTCGTTTTCCCTACAAGGCTGTTCAGTAACCCTCTTGTCCATCTTGTGCATCTCCATCTTGAGGAATGGAATAGCAACACAAATTTGCAGCAAAATGAGGTGCAAATTACAATCTGTTTTAATAGTGCATTTCTTCTCATGGTTTTCCCCAAGAATGTATAGTCACTGTGATTCTTATCCAGGATATTTTAAAACACTGGAAATAGGGATCTTTAGAAAATCCATTCCCTTTCTCTTTTACCCCTAAAATGGGCACTTGTGCTTCCAACCTCATCAGGTCACACATTGTCTGTTACCTAAGACAGCTTTCAAACAACCCTGGCTTAGGCTGAAACTTCTTTTGAAGGGAAAATCAATGGGTTGCTTTATTTTTTCAAGTGTTCTAATTCTACTGTTCACAGTGTAAAGAGTGGCTGTAGGTAAAGAAAAAAAAATCCTTCCTCTCCCCCTTACCTCCCCCGACCTGCTACTTTTTACCTTTTGAATGCCTTCAGCCTGAGCTGTGGAGACTTCAAAGACTTCAAAGGCAGCAGATACGGCTGCTGGAGCTGACACTGAAAATGCTGGATTCAGCAGAGAATGCAAAGATTATGGGCTGTGGAATATCTTCATTTGTTTCAAAAGCATGGTGGCTTCATTCATTTCAAATGAATTAAAATGAATATCAAAAATGAGCAAACAAACAAAAAGAAAGGAGGGAAAAATCACAGAGGGAAGAAGGAATTAGTGTGCAGCAAACAAGTCAAATTTTCTGCTGTATTCAGCGTGTACTAAGGAGACAGGACATTAGTTATGGCTCTCTCCATGGCTACCTGAGGCCAAGGTGGCAGCGCAGCATCAGCTGGTGACTATTTCTCAGGTGCCCCTGCCAGGGTGCATTATATCTAAGCTGGTTCCTAAACCTTGGTCCTGCTGGTGCCACAGGCTGTGGAGCAAGGACAGAGAGGCAGCACAGTGTCCCAGAGGGGCCTGGAGGGTCCTGATGCTGGAGAAATCAGAGGCAAAGCCATCACGTGCACAAGGAGCTCTGCTGTGCCATTGGCAAGGGGTCAGAGGGATGTGGGAAGTGAGCTGCCGAGAAGGAAGCCACAGGCAAGTTCAGGGATTAACTACAGAGGGAACTCATATTATTTCTGGGCTGGATTCGTCCCAGACCCTAGGAGAAAATCCTGTGAAGCAAGTTAGGCAGCTCTCTGCTTCTCATGTATCAGCTGAACTGTCCCTTTCTAACTGGTTTCTTGCCATCTATAGTGATCTCAGCATCAAGTCCACTGCTCTCTGACCTTACATCTGCTGTAGAGGTCAGAAACTTGGTTAATCAGGCACACGATTCCTACTATTCATTAGGATTTAATGGTGGATTTATTAAAATTATCCTAAAATACTGATGTTTCATTTACACGGATACCTGAAAGGGTAGTAGAACCTCTGGAAAAATTTATCAGGGTTGGATACCATGTGAATTTTATTTCAGGTGTTATGTTTTTATGTGTAGTATCATAGCTTTTTAACTAGTGCATATCAGCTGTAATGGGCAGGCAATGCAATTAGTGCATAGGGGCTCCGCATCTTTTATTACAGAGGATTCTGGGGTTTCAATTTTGGGATTAAACAATTAAAAAAAAACACCTTGAAAGGGTTTGAGTAAGAGCCCTTCAAAATGAAAAATTATTTTCTTAGCCAGTTCTGGATGAACTACTCTGGTAAAAAGAATATTGTTTAATTTTCATTTTGAATTAAAGACCTGGAAAGCTGAGTAATACGCAGGCTAATGCTGAGTTGAGCTGTGCTTCTGCTCCTCTGAGGGCCATAAAACTGTATTAAAAGAGGAATTATTTTGTACACTGTACTGTACTTCAACATTTAATTCTCAGCAGGCTATAAAATCACTTCTAGGATAATGAAATTACAAAAGAATTTTAATTTCATTTTCAATCCCTTATCATTACAAATTACTAAGAGAAGATGGTTGGAAGATGACTAGTGATATTTCTGCTCTCCATCTTCTGGCTGGCCAGGGCTTTTTGACTGAAATACCTGCAAAAAACTGTTTCAGGTAATTTAAATTACACATAGTGCAGAAGATTCTGAAATATGCAGCTGGCTACATCAGTTTATGCATTATGAAAACACTGTTGTTAGAAAGGGTTCCAAGTGGAAACAACAACAATAAGCAAAATAATAACAATCAGGCAAAACAAATAATAACCAGGCAAAACAATAATAATAATAATATCAGTACAGTAAGGGTTTAAGGTAAAGGCTTATTGTAACAAAAGGACAAAACAAAATTATACTCTGTCAGATCAATAAAAAAATTAATGTCTCTGATAACTCTGCTTCAGTGCTATTTCAAAGAAAAGCCAAAAACAGAAAAACATGTTTCTGTCAACGAAGCTCTTCCCTGTGATTTGCAAAATATTCAAGGATGATTTATTTTTTTTTTTCTCCTGGGCCAAAGTCCACAGTTGCTGTTCATGCCAAATTTTCATTAGAACCAATGGAGACACTTTAGGTTTAGCTTTCTTTCTGAAAATTATGCAGAGGCAGAGGCAGGCCTTACAGGACTGAAGCAAAAATTACTGTCCTGTTACAAAACAGATAATAATATAATTCTTCTTTCATGAAGAAGGGGTGCAGGGCTGGATCTACAAAACATTGTAAATTCCTGCACATTTAAAATGCTGTTTTGAGCTAAAGTTAAAGACCAAGATATCTGACCCTCTGTAAAGCCCCAGTAAGTTAGAGGAATCTCCTCAAAGGTCAAGGAATGGAAATTCCAAGAAATAATCTCTCCAAAAATAGATTTATGTAGGAGAAACAGTGACAGTAAGTACCTAAATTGTGTTCAAGTGCTAATGTCTAGACACAAAAAAACCCCCACAAACAAACAAAAAGACCCACCAAACCAAACTCTAAAAACTTCCCGGACAATTGCCTAGGCAGTTTCCCACGCACGATTCAGCACACTCCGTTAGACTGAGCACATCTTGCTTAGCCTCAGGTTCAATGCAAAGCACAACAGAGCAGGTCAGTTCAATTAACAGGGAAAGGTCTCCAGTTGCCAGGTTTCAGGCAAGCAAGAGACAGGACTGCTTCACACCCTTGGGAAGGCAGGCTGTTCCATTGGCGGGAATGGGCAGGGCAAGGTGGGTGGGAGCAGACCAGCTTACCCTGCCTTTTCCAACAACCCTCAGTCCTGGCTGGGTAATGACTGAGGTTCAGTGAAGAACACCACATGTGGATGACCATCATACTGAGCTGTGGTTTTCAACTTCTTTAAGTGACCATCTCTGTGATTTAAAGCAGTTCACGACATGCTTCATAAGCTGTGTTGTAACACGTGAGACGGAGCACAACCAGAGGTCTTAACCTCTTCTCGTCACTGGACCACATCGCATAAATCAGCCTATTTTTGAGTTCTCCCATCACCAAGCAACAAGACTGTGAGATTCCTAAGTTTTTGTCCCCACTCCAGCTGCAGCTTGTGCATCTCATCCGATGACTTGTAAGAAGAAAATATGGAAAGACAGGGGCTACATGAGAACAGAGGCAAAGAGAACTGAAACAATGTGCTGGAGTCTGTAGAGCTGGACACAGTCTGAGCTTGCAGCTGAACTTTCCCACAGCCCTGGTCAATGCTTCGGGTCCTGCCTCTTTTAGAAAACACAGAAACTAAACCAGAGACACAGAGAAGGGAGACAGGGGAAAATATAATGGAAGTGTGTCTTGCTTGCTCACTTCAGAAATACGGCTACACTACTCAGTTTTGCAGCGATTTATACCTGTTCAGCAGATGCCTACTCTAAGCTCTCACGGGCCACGTGTGCCAACCTGTTCCCAAATAACCTGTGAAGATAAGGCACAAGCACTCCTCCAGCTGGGGACATGAGCCATATTTCATTTCTTGTGCAATACTACAGCGCTCTGTTTAACAGATTTCTTTCCTTATTTTGTTTAGTTTAGTGCAACTTGTTAGCCTAACACAGTCAAATTTATGAGTCACATTTATTTATGACTCTCAAACAGCTCCATTGTGATGTATGTGGTGAATACTGAAAGAGAAGTGATTCCAGAAGCTGCTCAGGCGTCTATGTATCCATGCCAAGTTCCACATTATGTTTATCTCTCAGCTATCGCCCAAACACAGGCTCAGTTCATACTAAACACCCTTTCTGTTTTCACAATATTTCCTTTTAAATTCATCCATAAAATACAAATTACAAATTACCTTTACCCTTCTGTCACCTTTCTTTACCAGCACTTCTTCACTTCCTTTTTCTTTCTTTGCTTTGTTTATCGCAATGTTGCCAATCTTTATAAAACTTCAAATGAAGAATCCCACCTTCAGAAGTAAGCATGGCACTGACTGAATTAAATCCCAAGTGATAACATTATGTCTTATGGGAGGGAGTCCCATTATTAGTTGTAGAAAGCAATGGCAAGATGAGTAAGAAGTGGAAGTGATTTTCAAAAAAATAGACCAATTATAAATAAAATCTGGTTAACACCCACAACTAACTCACACATTTTGACTCTTCCACTTCCATTCAAAACTATGACCGCTAACAATATCATCAACTGAGTCTTCAAGATATAACCTTGTATGTTTCTTACCCCAAAAAAGCCAGGTCCTTCACAGAAAGATTCATGAGATTGTTTGGTTTCATTACAAAGCCACCAGACTCCCCAAGGTTTTTTAAAAAATATATATGCCTTCCCCTAAGAAGAGCAAACCCACTGGGAGATCTAAAAACTGCCAAAGGAAAATGAAGGTTGTTCACAGCTTCATAGTTTACACCTAACATGCATTAGTCCAGAAAAAGTTGGGGGTTAGCTCACTCTTTTAAGCCATTAAGCATAGGATGGGTGCAATGATTAAACAAATAAAGCTTTTTGTCATTGATCTTTTGGCAATGTCAAGCACTGGTACACAACTCTGTCAAAGCTCTTCATCCTGAGATCAGTTCCACTGTAAATGAGCATCTGGCCTGGCTGTCAAAGATACGGGGATGCCATAGGAAATACGTTACAACTCAGAGGCCAGGTGGCTGGAAAAAAGAAAAAAAAAAATCTGGTGTGATTTAGGTATTAGAATTAGGATTTCAAAAGGAGATGTTGGTAGAAGCCATGCTGAAAGCTAAGTGCCCAGCAGTGGTACAAGGATTTTTATCGCCATTTGCATAGGGTAGGCACATATAACAGTTCCCAAACCTATACTTAATAGGGCTTTAATGACCCACTGCTTGAGTCAGATTTTAAAGACACAGTATGAACATTCCTCTCATTTTTTCCTTCTTTTGATAAGGAGTGAAGGAGCTGACATTTCCACAGTTATGTACGTGTGAATCATCACTCCTTTAGAAATATGCTGTTTGCATTTCAGATCCGAAGTTTCATGCTTTCTGTTGTCTCAGGAAGACATTGGAAGTGCTCAATATTCAGTTTGTATTTTTATACTCTTGGTAAAACTCATAAATTTTCAGTTGGAAAGCCACTATCAAAAGATTATTTTGTTTTACTTTCAGCAGAACATAGCCACAGAAATCGCTCAGTAATTTCTGTTTGAACCATGGCATATACTTCAGAGGGACATTCAATCCTAAAATAAAGGATCCACACGGTGGAGAATCAACCACATTCCTAGGTAAGTTATGCCTATGTTTAACTACCTTCAGTGTTAAAAATGAGTTCCGTGTTTCAAATCTAAATTTGTCTTGCCTCAGCTTCCAACTGCTGAATCTCGTTATGTTTTTTACTGCTAGATTAAAGAACTGGCTATGAGAAATCTGTTCCTCAGATTGGTATTCAGAGACAATGATCAAACCATCCCTTAGCCTTCCCTTCAACAAAATAAGTAGGTGAATCTTCTTAAATTTCTCAGTATGAAATATGTTTTCCAGACCCAAAATCTTTGATTTAACTTTTTTTGAACGTTACTCACTTTTTCAGAATGTTTTTTAAACTGCAGCGCCAGAAATGGTCATGATTTTTTCAGTTATGGTCTCAGTAGTAGTATACAAAATATAAAAGCACGTACTATTCTTAAATGACATTCCTGCCCTTGTACAGCCAAGACTGATGTTAGCCCACCACACTGAGCACAAAGATGAAACTGCTTATATTCATGGCCTCCAGACCCTTCCCAGTGTCACTGCATTCCTGGATACAGTCTCTCATTTTGGAATATAGACCTAAACTCTGTTTTTAAATGCATGACCATGAACATTTAGAGTTACAGTTCATTAGGAGTTTTCATTTCAGATGACAAGGAGACAAAAGTTCATCTTCCATAGAATCTATTTTTTTTTCCTATAAAAAATTCATTTTTTCATAGATTCTTTTTTGGTTAGGAAATTTAAATGGATGCTTGCTTCAGTATAATTTAGATGCTTTCATTTCATATCAAAAACATGAAATCATACCTTCCTTAGGATGCATTCCCTTCCAGGAATTGTTGCTTATGCCCCAATTGTATGAGCCAGGCTCACGAGAGATTGCACCCTACCATAACGCAGTATCTACCAAATTGTCAGATAGGGCTCAAATCTTCCACTGATGGAAGAATTCCTTGTTCTCGACAGGGGCTTTTTGGTCATCTTTCAGTTAAAACCTTTTTACCTCTCATATTAATTTTGTGGCAGATTAGGACTAGTGAGACTTGTTCACAGGAATGCTATGTTAAGCCTACTGCCTTACAGAAGCCAATTATGCTACATTACAAGTCTCTTCAATAGGATCTGTTTTCTAAAAAACACATATTGATTGACTAACTATGTAACCATTCCTTAACTCATGACAGACCACGTTCCACATTAGTTTTACCAAGACTGTGTCAGGTTTGGTTTCAGAGGAGCAGGATACAGTTTCTCAGCTCATCCTTTCAAAATCTCAACATACCTTCTAAGACTTCCACAGTATTACCGGTTTTGCTAAGAAGCAAAACCAATGGTTTATGGGAGCTCCTTGCCAATTTTTTTCCTGAACGAGAAAGTTCTCTTATGTGAAATTATCAGCTATGTTGACTAAAATTATTTTAAATGTAATTATTATTAGGGCCTTTACAACTTCTTATGTATGCATCTTGTTTAGTGAGATCTAAAGTTCAGTAGAACCAGAGAGATTGCAATGCTGTTAGATGCAAGTTTGAAGCTAAACACAGAATATTAATCACAGCAAGAGGACAGTGGTTTTATGTTATTTCTGCATCTCCTGGTGGATAGATAAGCAAACAGGAGACAAATGTATCTGGAGGAGGTGAATAACTGTGCTGCTAGACATTCTCCCTGGCTCTGAACTGCTTCTGACAATCCACATTTAGACATAGACAACTGAATATGTAAGAGAAGCAGGGGTGAGAGACCACCTGCTTTGCATATAAAATCCATGGGCAAGCTGCTCAAACATTGTACCATCCAGAAGGATAATATTTACGTTTTATCCACACAGCCCTCTCTTCTCATTGCTGCTGCTCCTGCTGAGGAATGTGTCAGCTACTACAGTGAAGCAGAAGGAGTTTTTACCCCCTCTCTCCTCACCCACCTCGTAGTGCACTGCCAGCTCTTCATTTTAATTAGGTTATTTTACCCTCATAAAATTTTGCCTACATGTCTGGGAAGCTTTGAACCAGATCTAATGAAATAAAATAAAATTATTTCTGACAAAGCTGATAAATATCTTTGCTTTTTTTTTCCCCATTTTTTACTTTGTTAAAAATAGTTTGCAAAGAAAAATAGGAAAACCTTTCATTCTTGAAATTAAAATAAAGCAGAGTTATTGGCATATTTTTTCTTTGCCTCCTGTAACCATTCTGACAGAAATTCTGTTCTCTTTTTACAGTGGCAAAATGAAAATGTAGGTCATACTAAGTAGGTCCTTATCTAAACAGAAAGGACAAAGTCTCTTTGTGAGCCAAAGAAGAAGACAAAAACACTTTTGGCAAAAAGTACTGTCTCCTCAAGCAAAAATGCGTGTGTTGGGATATCAAGACCACACACAAGCTTAACTACTGCTGTGGTACTGATCTTTCCAAAGATCTGTGGCTTTTGCCAGCTATTCCCTTCACTGCTAAACTTGGCTTTTCCCTCTTGAATTCACTCGGTCCCACCTTTATTTGCACTTGTCGGTGAGGGAAACAGCAGCAGACAGAAGGGAGATGTTTGTGTCATATACACCAGAGCTGAGCTCAGGCTCATTTGTATTCTCACTTGGGTACTTAACGTGCACTTGAATTTGAGAGGTGCCATGGTACACTCAGTAAGAGTCCTCATGTGAGAGTCCTGTGGTGGTATCCTTAGCCCAACTCACACTGCTCCTCTGTTTCTTTGTGGGTGAAGCAGCATTGAAATGAAAGGCTCAAAGTCTATTGCTGAAGCCATACAATTCCAGGAGAGGTATTTCACTTCTGTCAGTGGAAACAAACAAATGCACATCAATATAAGCAGGATTTTTAGTGACCCATATTTGCTCCAATACCCAGATCAGTACATTAACTTCAGAAAGGCTAGGGAACATTTTAAAGGGAAAACAAAGGGAAGGTACTAAGTGGCAAATGTTCAGCACAGTACATGGTAATTGACTTAGCCATGCAGTTCCCATTACCGTTAATAGGAATCAGATGGCTAAATCCCTGTGTTAAAAATGTATTTTAAATAGATATCTGCATGAGTGCCAAGCACGAAGCATCGAGGCAGCGTGAACTACCAATGAGGAAGATACAAACACTGAAGACATTTACTGAGGGCATCAAGAAAGGTTGCAGAAGGACTTACGAAACTGGGGCAAAACTGTACTATGAGGTCATTTACTGGAAGTAAATATAAATTGCATAAGGTTTTAGAGAACTAAGTGTGCACTGGTTGAGAACACAGTCTTGAAAGACAAGGGAACAGCTGTGCTTCTCCAGAAGACAGGAGGAGAATAGGGACAGGCTATAGCAGGGCCACACAGGAGTACACAACCTCGACCTGCTGCTGAGGAAACTCCACAAGCACACTTAGTGGCAGGACAGAAAATGGCATGGCTGTAGCTGCTTAGTTTATAACTGATTTGCTAGCCTGGTTTAGTGTCCCAAACTTCTTCAGAAGACAAGGATAGTAGAAGAGCTACTCTTCGTAGAAGCACGTTGTAAATATGTATTGCAACATCATATATATTTTTCAATAAAATTTCAGAATGCAGAAGTGACATTCAAAGCAAACACCTGAAATCAATTGGATTTTTAAGATTCAAACCAATATTTTGTTAGTTTTATTCCTTATAGATAAAGGTAAAGATGATAAAGAGATATATATATTATATTCATTAGGGGTCAGCTCTGCTGAAATGAGGGACAGCGAATCTATCTACAACCTGGAGCTGTATTAATGTTGTTAATTAGTTGTTGCAAACAATTGTTAATAAGACCATGTTCTATTAATTTTGATAGAATAGTTAAGCCCAGGCTGTCAAAGATGCTTACATTACTGAATAACATCAAACAGTGAAACAAGACTCAGGGTCTGAAGAATAAGGACTACTCAGTTGCCATGACAAACAGAGAGATCAGTGCCAAAGTCTGGACATTTATTGACCAAGATACACAAAAGAAAAAGAATCAAAACAAAATAAAGAGTCTTCTGAAACTGAAATAGAGTTTCTGCATGAAGGCAAAAGAATAATCAAACTGTATCAAAACCCTTCTTTCAGAGACAGGATTTTGGATACACTCTCTGATTCTGTCAAGTAATCTTTCTTCGTCAGGATGAAAGAGTTAGTTCTGTTGTTAAGGTATGAGCTGTGAATGATAGTTTCTTTCCTTGCCTTTGAAAAAACAGGCAGACATGGTTACAAAAGGGAAAAAAGATACATAAAGGTGGAGGAAATACAGCTTTTATTGATGTTCTTGGGCTCCATGGCAGCTGTCAAGTTACAAACAGGCTGTTCTGAGCTGGAAAAGATGGTCACGATGCTTTTACACTGAACTTTGTCTTGCTGATACCATCAGAGTAGGCTGACTAGGGTACTCTCCTTGCTAAGCCAGACTTATCCAGGCCATTTTGTCTTGCTTTCGGGATGCCGTGAAAAGGGAGAATGGGTATTGGCCTACTTAGACATCTCAGTGTTAACACGGGACAAAGCCTGTTCTGGCATGATGGCACATTCAGCACCATCCTGCACCCCCTCTACCATCACCCCCATATGCACAGGCTCATGCTTAGTCAAGAAAGGAGGCCACAGCTCTGATGATGAGGCCAAGCATGTACCTGTGTGTAAACACCAGTGTTGCTTTCACACTAATAGATTAAATAAGCTGCTGACCAATGGCACGACAAGGTGCAAGTCCTTATTTCTTTTCCCCCCAGAGTGAGGTGAGCACCCTTGTAGCGCCTGTTAGGGACAGTCCCAGGCCTGTGTTATTCCTTCCACTATGTCCAGAAATTGTCCAGGAGAGCACCAGCTGGCCTTGGCCAGAAGCACCCCTGCCACACCACTGCTGCTGATGTGCCAGCACGCCCCAGGCTGTGCCTGGCCTGATTCAGTTTACTAGCATAGGCAAAACCGTAGAGACCGATGCAGGGATCTGATCTGGAGAGTTGCAGGATAGATGCCATGTGTTGGCTGCAAGCCAGAGGCTGATGAGGCTGTGAGGCAGTCCTCTGGACCCCATCTGTGAGCCCTTGAGTTACTTTGGTCACCACTGCCAGAGGATTTGAACAGAGAATGATTTCGAAAGAACTCTGAACTCAACACTGTACTAAGCTGTCTGTGTAGTGTAGCTGTACCTCCGAGCTCAGATGCCCAAAAGTCTGTATGATCAAGATCCATAAAGGACTTCAGGGTGGTGAAACAGCCATGCTTTTCAGTGAAGCTGTTTGGCTCACTCTTTCCAGGATGTCAGGATCGTGCCGTCCCAGGAGCACACACTCAGGACCAGATCAGAATGGTGTTTCCTTCTTTACTCCCTTTTCTGGCTCTGCTAACCCTATATTAATTTAACCATTATGGTCTGGACTCCAGTGGAATGTGCCCCCTACACCAGCCTGGCTGCTGCTGTGGAGGCCAGGACACTCTCAGGAGTGCAGGACATGCAGTTTTAAACCAAAAAACCCTTGAACTCAGATGTCACACTGGCTAGGCAGGTGCTGTAATCACAGGACGTTGTGTAGAAGGTGCACAGCTCTTCCTCTAGCTGGGTCTCCAAGGAGAGGAAAGGAGCTAGCATGCCACCCACACAGGGATGAATTAGTACTGCAGACCAGAAGGATGCTTTTGTTTGCAAATCCCATTTTTGCATAAGTGCCCAATTCTGGGCTGTGGGTAATTTTATGAGAAAAGTGGGATTGAAGACACATTCTTCCTTTTCAAACATTTGCTCCTGGCTAGCTTTGGCTTTCTCCCAGTCACTGTGTCCCACTTTCTCCATTCATTGTACAGGGCCACGGGTGCTTACTCGAGCTCCATGCACTCCACTCCTAAAACTGCAAGACTTACTAACCCTGCAAGGCCCATGCTTCTTTGTGTATCTGGGTCTGAGTGTCCTTGCTTCCAGTTCCCTCTCAACTGAACAGCAAAAGCCATTTAACAGGCCAGTGAGCTTGATCCTTTCAAGTCAGTCGGAAATGAGTTGCCCTCAGAAACCGTTCTTCCCTTTTGTCCTCTCATCAGGATTTTGCAGTTATCCTTTTTCATTCCTAACTGTGGCTATTTAGAACTTGAGTCTTTTGTACTGATATGTCACTGCCACAGAAGTGGGCAGATTTGATTATCTTTCTGATCCTTGTGAGTAATCTCATTTCAAACTTTGACCTCCCACAGGCACCTGCTCCTTTTGACATCAAAGCCAGCTCTTTATCATGGAAGTAGCTTAGCCTTATGGCAAAATTATCGATTGCAGATGACTTATACACTTTCCCTGCTGTGCTCTATCAAAAGCTGATCCTCTTTTTTGTTGCTTCTTTTGAAAATTAGGTTGAATTTGTTACTGTCTCAAGCAGCTGGCTCTATGCTGGCTCATAACTTCTCAGGAATTGCCTCTATTTCTCTTCTTTTTGCATCTCCCACTTCCTTTCCTTACCCTCTGCACTGTTATTGCACAGTGCCTCAAAGGCAGGCTGACACGTTACCCAGGGTCCCTGTTTTTTTCATCCAAACTTTGTGGTAGAGTACAATTTCTGCCTGTTGCAAGTCCCTATACTCAGCAGACCTGCTTTCCATGCGGTGCTCTAGAAAACAGCCCTCCTGTGAGAGAACAGGCAAGACATTCCTCTAAACCTGAGCGTGCCACTGCCTTTACTGCCTTCCTCAGTCTCTTCCATTTCTGTTGGAAGCATCTCAGGGCAGGGAATATCTCACCGCCTGTGTGAGCTGTGACTTCTGGCATCGGGATCCAGTTCTGGCAATACTTGTAGTGGCTGGCGTGATTATCTTGCGTTGCCATATAAGCAAATGCCTTCTAGCAGGCTCTCCAATATCTTAAATGATAATTTATCACAATTGACAAGTTCCCATTTTTTAGACAATAGGTCTAATTCATCTGGCTGTGATCAGTTCCCTTTCTCAGTAGAATTTTCTTCCATTTTGGCCAGAATCCAATCGTTCTTATCTGGGACTAATGATGCATTGAATTAATGTATCTGTTTACCAATGCAGTCTCTTCTATCAAATAAAATTACTTTTGATACCTTCATGTACTTGACAATTTTCTTAGATTGTTCCTAAAAGGGTAGTGACAAGTTTGATGCTGTAAGCCAAAAAATTAAATAACTACCTTATGTTCTAGCTTCAAAATCTTTTTTTAAGTAGTCTATTCTAGTTTTAAGCAATTGATCCTGACAGTCTTTCCCCTTTGGTGCTTTATTCCATTCAATTTCACTTACAGCATTCTGCCTGCTCCCAAGGTATTAGGGAGTAAGTGACCACTGAACATAAGACTCTTCAAATCAAGATTGAGCTGCAGAACAAAACACAAAGAAAAGAAGCCTGGGAACATTTTCTGCCCCTTGATATAAAAGGGCTCAAAAGTGGGGTTTCCCCAGAGTTAACTCAAATCCATGTCTCGATTAGAATTTGTCTCCAGTTGCAAGATTGGTGTGGCTTTGTAGTGCCTGGCTGTTGACATTACACAGGATGAAACGTCAGCTACGGGAACGTGATGTTTTAGTCTGTACATCTGGTAAATCAGAACAGCATAGGAAGAACTGCCTGCCTAGCAGGTGTCACCTGCTGAGAGTGATCCTGCAAACCACCGCCGTAGACTCCTCTATGTCTAGCAATGTCTGCTTAATTTAATGCCTTCATTATCATCTGCATTTGCTGTCAGAATGTGGAGTTATCTCTGTTACTGCTTTGACTCATTTTTTGGTAATGTTACAACATTACAACAATTGAGAATGCTGAAATTTCAGGACTGGACAAAAGTAGAGCCTAGCTGAGAACAGGATTCAAAGGACTTTACTGAATTAAACCACAAATCTTATGCTCAAATGCACACAACCAAAATAAAATAGCATGCTAACAAGAAGTGGAAGCCTTCTTACTATCTCAAGTCCTATAAAACACACATAGAGATGCCTGCATAAAACTGTGAAGTATCTCATTCTTTGGAGAAAAACCAGATACGTTGAAGGACTTTTTTGGATGAGTGTTATCTATGACAAATGAAGACATACAAAGTGTGAACATTTAGGTATATTTTAAAAAGAAGAAGAAAAGGATAAACACGCATACGTGCACATTATGGTGAATCTTTTCTTCCTCCTCTTAATGTCTCAGGTTTTTTCACTGAACAAAATTTCTTTCAGCACAGAAACTCTATCTACATACAAATACACTGCTCTGCACAGAGTGTCTTCTATATGATGGTCTTCAGGTCTCTGACACACAACAGATGTAACAAATTAGACACCACTGACAGGAAACTGTTTTCTTATTCATTACAGAAATTCTAAAACCCAGAAAATTTAGATTCTGATTTCAAACTGAGTATTGGCAATGGATTTTGAGTGTGGATTATACATTAAATGTTTTTTGATGCTATTCTAAACTTGTTTTTTTCAGGTCAAATTCTGTGATTTTTCTTTTCTTTTACATTATTACTCACATAAATAATCCAGGTGCTAGACAGAACCATCCCATTTGTACCAGTTTGCAAGGGTTATACTATAATCAAGTTCTGACATTTACACAACACACATAATTTGAGACCATTACAGTTCTGGATCAAATCCAAAACTGATTTTTAAGAGGTAAAAGTTGGGTTCTTTTTACATAATTGCACCCTCAGAAATAAAACAAAGCATAATAAGGTGATAAGGTGTAAATTAGACTAAAATGTATGTTCACCTTTCAGGTTCTTTATGGCTTCAAAGCAAAGCCCATTGAAAATAAAGGACAGTTTCCTGAATTCAGTGACATTTGGATTCAACACCAACACAAAAGACTTTCTACATTATTTTAACGGAATTAATTGCATGTAGGAAAAATAAAGTATCCTGAAATTTTAAAAATTGGCCTACTATATGCACACCGTTAAACCTGACGAACAGGTGATGTGACAGGTTTTTTCCCTTCCTCCCTCCATACAAGGAGTTAAGTATGAGAGTCATTAAAGGGTATCAATCAGGTACTTGATGGCTTTAGGTGCAGATTTCCATTTCCCTCTGCAATTTTTTCCTCTGGCCAACTGCACTGAAAATTATCAGCTCACACACAGTTCCCCTCATGACAAAAATCCAGGACAAACTGCCAAAGTCTAATACTCCTATATTTGGTGGCATATATTAAAAGGTCCTTAGCACCCCTAGCATTAGCATGCATCAGTAGCAATCATTACCAGCACTGCTCTTCAGAGCAGTGCAGGCATGGGAAGGTTATGCCATCACACCCAGAGCAGTGGCCTGTTGAATATATGCTGAGAGCACACTTGTGATCACACACCCATACTTTGTTGCTGGCCATGCTGGTTCACAAAACCCAGAAGACACTTCCAAATTTTAGCTGAAAGCTTCATATTTCCAGGCTAAAAGCAACCTTTAAAGCTCCCCATAAAATGCTGGTCTACCTTGTCCAAAACTGCAATTTGGAGACAAGAAAACTGAAGTGTCCTGGCTGTAGGACACCTTCC
This sequence comes from Ibycter americanus, assembly GCA_035590275.1. Lineage (NCBI taxonomy): Eukaryota > Metazoa > Chordata > Aves > Falconiformes > Falconidae > Ibycter > Ibycter americanus. Next base: position 4,068,438 of record JAVJGI010000062.1, read on the forward strand.
AAGTTCACAATATGATCCCAAACTGCCCACCAAGGGCACCAGGGGCAGCAGCACTAGGAAGCTACATGACTTTTTGTTGCAGAGGGTAAACGGCAATGCAGATGTCATGGTTTAACCCAGGCCAGCAGCCAAGCCCCACGCAGCTGCTTGCTCACCCCCCCTCACCCAGAGGGATGGGGAGAAGAATCAGAAAGGAATGTAAAACTCAAGGCTTGAGATAAGAACAATTTAATAATTGAAATAGAACAAAAATGAAAGAACAATAATAACAGTGATGACAATGACAGTTATAATGGAAAGGGGAAGGGAAAGAATAACATCCAGAGGGAAAGGAAGAAGGGAACATGTGGTGCACAGCACAACTGCTCACCACCCGCCAAACGATGCCCAGCTAGTCCCTGAGCAATGACCTGCGTCCCCTGGCAAACCCCCAGTTTACACACCAAGCGTGACATCCCATGGTATGGAATACCTCTTTGGCTATTTTGGGTCAGCTGTCCTGGCTGTGTCCCCTCCCCATTCCTTGTGTCCCTCCAGCCTGTAAAGGAACTGTAGAGGGTTAATTAACATTGATAATATACAGTTGTGGGCTTGCTTCAGGGGTGGTGGGTTGGCTGATGT
>JAVJGI010000062.1:4072522-4086209 GCA_035590275.1 Ibycter americanus
GGGGGTTTATCCTTTCTGCTCTGTACTGGCTCAGCTATCTGGAAATGATAAAATAGGGGGTGGTTCTGCTTTATTATTTTTTTTTACATACTCTGCTGTGCTGACATCACCTCCCCATCTTCTCCACTTCAGTAATCTATTCTTATAGGTATATGAACTTTCATAGGTTTTCTGTCCATAGAGTGGAAGGGATCATTAGTTAACTAAGTCCAGTCTCTTAGTTTAAGAAGGAGAAAAGAAAAAAAGCTTCCAATAACCAAGTATTTTTGGACAGGAAACAGATTAAGTGGGATATTCAAAGTGTTTCAGACTAACTCCAGAAATAAAAGCGATATAAACCAAGGTGTTTTCTGATTTAACTTAGAAAATACAAATCTGGAGTAAATACAAATCTGTTGAGTAAATAAGTGGAAAATAGAATCCAGCATCAGCAGTCTGCCCATCTGTTGCTCTGTCTCCAGCTGCAGACACCTCTGATGTTTCTGAACGAGGTGAAAAAGAAATAAAGGCAAATTAAGACATGAGCCCTGAGAATACGTCTGCCCCTTGCACAACAGAAATCTTTTCTCTTCACTGATCCCCTGAAGTCTTGGTAAGCTTTGGTTGCAGCAGTTGTCTTAATACCAACTTCCAGGTGTTATGGGCACTCTAAGGGCTGTGCATAACTTACTATCCTTTCCCTAGTCCACGAAAGGATGACATGAATAAAGGATTCATACGTTTACAAGCATTAAGGTCAGGAAGGACCACCACAACTATTCCACCTGAGCCCCTGGACCTACCGGATACAGAATTTCTCCCAGAGAGTGGATTAAATAGTATCTCCTAGAAGGATTTTGAATTTTATTTTAAAGATCTAAATCCATGTTGATTTCTCCCTATCCTGTCCCCCCTCCAATCCTTTCAGGAGACTGTTGCTTATTTCAATTATCCTTTCAGCGAGAAAGCGATGACTTATTTCAAGACTGAATTTGTCTAACTCTGCCACAGATCTTGTCAGGTCTTTCTCAACAATCTCAGAAAGGCCCTGCTATTGGATCTCTTTTCCATGTGTAAGTACCTGGACATAATGATCAAGCCACCTCTCAGTCTTCTCTCAGATAAGCTGTAGAGATTGAACTCTGTAAGCCTCACATAGTACAAGTTGTTTTCCAGCTGCTGGATCAAACCTTCCAAACCTTTCATCTCTGGCACTGTTATTAGGCTGCACCGCTACCCTGGAATGCGGGAGGGCTCTTCAAAGGATTTTAGACTGACCATCTGATATCCACACTGAAGCACTGTCTGATGGGATTTTGATATTTCTTTTGATTCAGACTTTGGCTTTAAGAACCTGATGGCTATGGCTGTTTCAGGGCTCAATAATGGCTTTGCCACAAGCAACCAGGAGAGCAGCTCATTGTTATGGAAGGCAGATGTGACTCCAGGTTTCTCTCTGCTATGCAGAACATATTCCTAGCATAATTTTTTTTTTTCCCTCTGCTCTAGCAAATGAGACTGTGAACACATGCATGTAAGAAATGACATCAAAGCTCTGCTTACACTTCATACAATCCGTTGTATGTGCAAGTATGTCTTTCTATTGACTTCAGCAAGTTCTAATCAGTTCCTTATACTCTGAGAGTTTAACCTTTTAAAGTTATAATTAAATCCACTAGTTACTTTGTGCTATCCTCTGACACCATTTCTAAATGAGATAGGGTGCTTATTAAACTCATTTTACAGGACCTTCTAGTGAACTAGAACCTAATTTGCAAGAAAATAATGCTATAATTTAGGAAATTGTTGACCATTTATCCCCCCAAGGTTTTACACACTTTTCAAAGAATGAGTAGGCTTGAAGCAGACTAAAAATGATTGAGAGCAATGAAATGCATTATGTACAAGTTCCTGTACATTTATAGATTTGTTCATTAGTAAAATTACAACTATAAAAATAATTAATAAAAACTAAAAATAAAATCTTTGGTCTCATCTGTGATTTTCTTACATCCTCATTGTAGACCTCAAACATTGTCACATGGACTGGAATTTCTCAGCTAGGGGTGAGGGTTACAGACATTTTAGGCAGGGAAACAAAACAGAGCATCTTTACACAGACCAGATACCTTGCCTGACAGGGTTTTAATATACTTCTCACACATACAGACTCACAGTAGCAGCTCAGTGCCATGTTTATTTCCTCACCTCACAGATGGAGTAAGTTTTTCTCACTTTTTCACATGATGCAGCACATCGCAAGAGAGATTTAAACCTCTCTTCCCTGGCTTCCATGTTCATTTATCAGCAGTTGGCTCCGTTGCTGTCTAAAGTCGCTCCTGAGAAAGTGGACTGAATATCAATTTGTAATACGCAGCAAGAATTTGTTGTTGTCAAGGTGTCACAGTGCAAAATTAGTAGATGGTTTTCCCAGACATCTCTGAAGCTCAAGTAACCTGCCCAACTATCCTCAGCCACAAAGAAAGAATAGTATGTCACCAGCTGTGCTGTCTGTGTTTGGTATCTCTCCCTTCAGCTCTCTCCATGCAATCCTTTGAAGGTGCTTATTCTGCTTTGTGAAGAACACTGCTGAATCTGCAGTATCCAAACAGTATAATGAGAGTGTCAAAACTCAGTACTGATAAGGTAAACACTTCTTCTGAACAAACTTGCACTGCTGACACCAAAGCCCATTTTGGCACAAAGGAATATGCAAACAGAGAAAAGGAAATCTGTTGCCCCTTATAGTCCAGCAGGAACTCAGAATTTGCAAAATACTGTTTATTGATGTCTTATGAGTAGAGGTCAATTCACCTTCCCCATGTCCAAGTAGTACGGGGATGCAAGGCAGGGATGAGGGCTTGTCCCAGGACTAGGCACAAGACAATCATATGCCATCAAAACAAGCCAAGAACAGAATTTGTGCGGGTAGCAATGCACAGGATCCTGCAGTATTTGGCCATGAGTCTTCTTGGACTCCTTCTGTCACTGGCCATAGTTTTGAAAAGAGGAGAACCCATGCAGCTTCCTATAAACAGCTGGAGATCTGACCTCCCACTCTCCTTCTAAGGAGCAAAGGCAAATTTGGATCCCAAATCCACAGGTGCTCTATGCAAGCTGTAGTGCAGGAGTTCTGATTTATCAGCTTCCAAAGTCTCTTCCATACAGTCCTATCTACTGCCTCAAGTGCCTTATCTTAATTCATGTTCCATCAATTCTTAATACTATAAATACAACAAAAATAAACCCTGGATACATTTGGTCTCTATAAAGACTGCAGTTACCTGGCAAACATAATAATAAAGTTTGCTTATTACAGCAGCAGCTAGTAACAGCCGCATAACAATTTGCATTCTAGATCCCTGTCCTTATTTCTTATAACCTTCAGGTGTTCAAAAGAGGTGCCTCATACTGAGCTATTAATTCCATATTTAGTCACCTTGACTTAAAATGTACTGAGTACCTCTCGGCTCTGATGAATGTCAAACAGCATTCAGATTTAGAAGATTGCATGAATTTCTAATTTTTTTTCAAGTCTATGGATCTGTCCTTGAAGGTAAGGCTACGTCTTTATATGTTTGCATTGCATACAATAATAATAACACTAATCTTTCCCTTATAATAATATCTATAATAATAACACTAAAATGAGCAGGGGGTATGATATTAAAAAATTCGGAGGAGAATGGCTCAATTAGATATTCAAAAGCTACCAGAGTTAAGGTTTCACAGGAAATACAAAATTTCCTATTGAAAGAAAGCCAGGGTCATTAACAGCTGAGTTGCAGTATGAACATGCAGACAGACAGGTGTGTGTTTATGTACCTTAGCTTTTACACTTCAAAATTTGTCAGAAAGCAATCACACTAATGTTTACATATTTAACATTTACTTGGCACTTAACGTTTTCAGAATCTGATTTGAAATTGCAGACCATAATTATTCTGTTGTATAATGCTCTTATTCCTTTGTTACACACAAGAAAACTGATACTTGTCAATAAACTACAGAGTACTGGTGGTGTGGCTTTACAATAACCATTGAAGTAGGAAGGTTGCATTTTCAGGTATCTGATGCGAAGAAAGAGCTGTCACATGTGGATGATGAATACCTGGATATGAGGATGTGGACAAAAATTTGAAAATATTTGTGGGCTAATGAAACTCTTATGTAGCTACTAAGGGGAAATTCTCAAGGGCTTCAACACAGGAAAGGAAAAAAAATTGCCTGCAGTCACCCAGAGAGCTGTTACCAGGAACAGCAGATGAGAAGAAAACGTTGAGTAGGCAACTGAGACAAGTTCTAAGAAAAAGTCTTTTTTTCATTGAAAATGTCTTTTAATTGCCCTCTTACTTCAATGCTGATGAAGATGGAAATTAAGGTATTTGGGAGAATGAAAGAAAGACAGGAAGAGAAGAAGGAAAGAAGAAGGGAAGCAGGAAGAAAAGAAGGAAGTAAGGAGGATGAGAGGGAGGGAATGTAAGAAAACACCGTGTATCCGAGAAGGGTTGATGTGATGACCAGGTAGGTCTTTTCCAACTTCTGTTTCAGCAGCGCGGAGTTCAGTGTGGTCCAGATGGAAGATGCACCAAGGGCTTTGTAGAGTTGGACTCTAAGCCTTGCTTTTTCCCTTTGATTTGTCAGAAAACATTCAGGTATTGCTCACTTTTCTTTCATGGTGGAGGTTTTTTTCACTACAGTTTGGACCTGCTCTAAAATAAATACCTCCTGGGATAAAATAATAGACTCCATTTCGTGTTAGGTCCTATTAGTTCAAAAGCCACAGTTCTTTGTGAGTGAGGAGCAAAATCCAAGAGTCCAATTAATATCAGGCTCAAATTCTGATTAAGTGACCTGCAATTCACCCCTCTGCCCTCATATTCATTTTCCACGGATAATTATTGAATAAACATCCCAATTCAACTGATCATTTTTTGACCCAAATATGATGTAGGGCTTTGGTAACTTTATACTTAAAAGGAACTCAAAAAGAAAACAAAATAAAGAACAGTTATTTTAATAACATACATTATACCGGCATTGTTTCATAGAATTAAAAATTGTAATTTTTGGAAAAGAGTTAGCTTGAAATATGTTGCTTAAGTAACAAGGAGGCCTCTATTTTGCAGAAGTAGTCCACCAGGAATACAGTGCAAGAGTGGACTCTGCTGAACTTAGGTATACGGCCAAGTCCCAGACACTTAGGATTAGCTCAAAGTACTTCAGCTGTGTCATAGCAAGTTCAAAACCTTCACAGAGTACCAAGACCCACTCAGAGCAATGATAAAAAATTTGATAGAATGGGAAGCGGAGACTAAAAAGGCATTGCTCAGATGGGGAACTCATTTCTTGCATCTTGTACTCCTTTTTTTTATCTAAAAGAAATGCCGAAGGCTTTCTGAACAGAAAATGTGCAATTTCTTTCACAAACATACATCTATGCTTTGTTTTCTTATTGTTGTTGACAGAACCCTTCATTATGCCCTTAAAGAATCTTTTTATGCTTATTTGTACTGTCTATACAGATCTGGGGACTTGTTTTATGAATTGCCAGAGGGCGATGTCTTTTTTTAATAAAAGTTTATTACACTTTGATTGATTTCCCTGATATTCATTGCATGTGCCTGTGTTAGTTACTCATTTTTGTTCTAAAACCCGAATTACTCTAACTAATGTACCAGAGGAGCACTGTAACTGTTAGCAATTGACAATGCGAAATGTTTCTCAGCTTTATTTTTCAATGCAGATGTTTCCATGGAAAAATCATTGAGGGCTAGTTTGCCAGTGTCCTTATTTATTAATTCATGGAAGTTTGCAAGAATAAGTCATGAGTGTGAAGCAGAACAAATCAGAGATAGAGCTCAGCCACCTGATCACATTACCACAAATTAACAAATCACTACATCTTCTGGACTGTGGTGGGGATGTTAAATGTATCCATATGCAAGCATTTACCAGCAACCTATATATATATATATATATATATGTATTTAAAATGCTGGCTTATCTTAACACATACTGAAAGAAGCTTATACTAAACCAAATATATTCACATTTTCCATAAGCTAAAAGCATATGTAGATGCAGTTTCTGTGGCTCTGCTGATGTTTGGTAACTTGCTAAACACCAGTAATTTGAACATGATTCAGAAATGCATGCCAGAATGTCTTTTTCGCTCTTTCTCACTATGAAAATCACTATATTATTTGCCGTTATTTGTAATTGTCCTGGATCAGATAAAAATTGCCTGAGTTTCATCACTCAGAGACAATTTTTATGTCCCAATAGAGTTCCTGTCTTTAACTCAAGTAATGTTCTTTAAAAGTGGCAATGGCTTTTTAGTGGGGCAGGATGGGATGAAATGAAATGTTTCCATGAAACCTGAGGTGTGTGTTATTCCCTCAGTGCTAGTGCTGCTTCTCATATTGCCTATGGGGATGGTTAGATTAGATAGAGACACTGAGCCTACTCCATAGAGACTTTCAGGGGAGGATCATTAAAACAGCCTAGTCTTGCCTTCTGTCACTTTACCTACTGTATGTGCAACCCATTGCATCTCCATAAAGACTACTATGACTGATTATTTTACAGTGAGATATTCATGCTCGCTGAAGGATATAACTGAGCAGGCAGGCTTCATCTTGAAGAGAAAGAAATTGGCAACACTCATTCAGCAACCTTTGGTGAACAGTGGTAAGGCAGTGTGACTTCAGCTGCTGAAAGGACAAAGCTGCCTGGCCCTGCTAGCAAAAGATAGGAATTCAGCCATGAAACTAATGAACAGTAGAGGAGCTGGAAAGCAAGGTTATGCTGTCCTTTGCCCGTTGAGATAGTCCTGGATTTTAATTCTCTGTCCTGCCTCCTGCACAGTCAGTAATGGCCATCACACAGGGTTAAAACAGATTTCTGTACAGATGTGCTATTCTGAAAAAGTCCCGGTGGGCCACCGCTACACATTCCGGTAATGAATATCAGGAGTGCTCTGGGCAGCCTAGATTTGACTTTGAAGTCGGCTTTTCTTCGAGCAGGAGACCACACCATGTGACCCTCAGAGGTCCCTTCCAACATAAACTACTCCACCACTCTGTGAATCCACCCCAGTCACTCCCTCTCCAGAATCTGGCACGAAGAAATGGAATGGTACTGCTGTGCCCTGTGCTGGCCATGCTATCATACAAGCAGTCCAGCTCCAGGAGCGTGGGCTGAAAACTGGGGCACGTCTTGATTAGAGCTCACGTGGGTCTGGTCTCCCTAAAAGGAAGAAATCATGAAGAACTCTCCTAATAGCAGCAAGATTGCCATACTACAGAAAACACATGAGATCAGCCAGTTCAATATGTTTTCTCATAGCTTTATTTCTTTTTCTTTTAAAGGTACTTCCCTTGCTCTTATGTTGCATCCCCCCCTTCATAAGGGAGATAATATTCAATTACATAGAATGCTGTAGGTAGCACATGCCCACGCTATCATGTGCAGGCACTCCTCTGATTTCTGAGGCTTTCCAAGCATTCCAGAGCCTTTTTTTTTAAATCTACCAGCCAGCATTTGATACAGAATCTGGAAATTATTTTGCTGCCAAAAGTGTACAAGGGAGGTGGGAGACAATCTGCGGGCTTCTGCTAGAGCAAACACAAAGAACCATTCTCTCATCTAGTAAAACAATAAGATTAGTCCTTTTATCATTAATTTTTTTTTCTCCTTCACTGCTTTGTAAACACTGCTTGTATGACTTTGCCTCTTATCGTCTGCAGACTGAATCTGCTTTTGTTGAAGCAGTGTCAATCACAAGGGTTTTTCTGCTCATATACTTAGTGATATGACTGATTGAAAAAGAAGACAGGCTTTCATTTGGGTCTGCAATATGTGACATACTCGCTGTTGGAAACATAAGGGGGGGAAGAAAACAAAGGGAGCAATTCGGTAAAGCATAACCCAAAGTTCACTTGCTCTGTCAAGGAGATTAAGATTAAACTGAAGGAGGTCAAAGCTATTAACATTTAGACTACAGGGTATATAACAAGTTAGCATCTAGTTAGATATTGCCTTTCTAATTGGAGAGAAGCTTGTTTCTAACTTTTTATGTAAACACTAGCATTAGCAAAAGCCTGGGTGGTCTCAACATTGTAACCCAGTGGACATATTTGATCCACATCTCCCTGCAAAAAACGTTCTCTATGACCAAGCTCACATTTAAATTGTAAATAAGTCTCTTGATTCCTTTCTGCCAACTGTGACAACATTTGCAAAGGGAAAACTTCACAGTGATACTCCTGGGTTTGCTTTAAATTTGTTTTCCCAAATGCCAAATTCTCCTTCACACCATACACTTTGTGACAATCTTATTTATGTTCAGCTCTTTGGACCAAGCAAGAAGATTACTGCAGCCACTAGCAAGGAGCACAGACATGACTTGTTTGTTAATTAACTCCCATAGCAAGACTGACTTTTATACAAGTCAGATGCTTATTTATGGAATATCCTTCACATTTTCAAGTCATGTTATTGTCTGATTTTACGGTGTTCTCTGTACAGCTTCTTGTTCTAATTCCAATGGTGGGTGAAGTGGGATGTGTTGCCAAGGGAAAACAAATTATGTAGCAGTCAGCAGGGTTAGCATTTGGAAGGTGATTTGGTTAAGACTTTAGTAACACTGACCCAAACGAGTAGCACAATGACCGTGTTTTAGCACATTGCAGGCAGACCTAGTGTGGTGGGTTGACCTTGGCTGGGTACCAGGTGCCCACCAAGCTGCTCTGTCACTCCTCTCCTCTGCTGGGCCTTTCGGGGGGGAGGCAAGAGAGGGGAAAAAGATGTAAAAAAAATCATGGGTCAAGATAAAGGCAGTTTAATAAAGCAAAAGAAAAGGCCATGCACAGAAAAAAAGGAAAATAAAATATTTATTTTCTACTTCCCATCAGTAGGCAATATACAGCTGCTTCCCGGGAAGCAGGGCTTTGGGGCATGTAGCAGTTGCTTCAGAAGACAAAGGTCACAATAACAAATGCCCCTCACCTCCTCCTCCTCCTTTCCCTTAGCTTTTATTGCTGAGCAGACATTAGGCGGTACGGAATATCCCTTTGGTCCGTTTGGGTCAGCAGTTCTGGCTACGTCCCCTCCCAAGGTCTTGCTCACCCCCAGCCTGCTGGTGAGGGGGCGGTGCTGGAGACACAGCCCTGATGCTGTGCGAGTGCTGCTCAGCAGTAGCTGCAACACTGGTGTGTGATCAGCACCTTTCTAGCTACCAATACAAGCACAGCACAACGAGGGCTGCTACGGGGAAAATGTAACTCCACCTCAGCCAGACCCAATGCACCTGGTTGATCTCTCCCTACACTGCATTAGTATATTTTCTGAGGATGCATATGTTTTGGCTTGGTATGTGACTAGCATAACCACTCATCTCATACAGAGCAATGGATGAGCACAGGAAGAGTGAGCTTGTGGCCTCCTCCTGGTACACTGTCGCTATTCCCAGTGTGATCCACCTTTAATCCAGAGCTTCATTTCTGTAACCCACCTGCTTTCCACAGGTGGCACTGGTACAGAGGGATAGATAAACATTCACAGGAAAAGGATCATGCAAATTTTGAACCATAATTAATCCTCAGAAATTCATTTTGGCTGCTCTGCTAAAATTTGAACCATAGGGTTTTCTCTCCTGCAGGAATGTGAAAGCTGAAGAGGGCTGCATTCAGCAAACTGTCCCGCAGAAAGGCTCATACCACTGGCAGTCTATGTCATCTCTAATTGAAGTGGGTCTTTTGCATCATCAGCAGAAGTCCTACATCTAAACCTACAGCCTAAAGACCACCATACTGCAACGGACAAATACAGTTCCTTGCTCAAGCAGTCACAGCCCAGGGCTCCTGACAAACCCCTTGACGCCCAGAGGGCAGGTCCTCAGAGTGAAGTACTTAGTAGTGATATCACCTTGGCTTTTAAAATCTATTGCAGTCCTTTGATATCAGGAAGGCACTGTGTCAAATTCTCACCCTCCCTTCGGAGCACAGCATCTCTGAGTACAGCGGGGTCATCAAACCTTTTCAGGCCCAATTGCCTAGAAGTTACTTGTGGTTACCCCACCGCTCTGACTCTCTCTGTCTAACATCTCCATCTATCATTGGTCCATCATTCCATGCTTACTGTCACAATAACATCGCCACCATCAGAAACATGACCAAGCTGCCCACTTCTCATTTTGCTAGGCGCTTGTGAAAGGAGATGAGCGTCACATTAACATCTCACTAAAGTTTGTATTGTTAAACACACTAGTCTTCTGTTAGAAGAGATAATACAGAAAAAATTCAGGGAGAATGGTTTGCTTCAAACAGATAAATAGAAACCTGTTGTTTTGGAAGGATCAGAACAGTTTATGTTCAGCTTTTGAACACAAGGAAAATAAAATGTGGCAAAGACTGACGTGTATTCATGAAACATGTGGCACTAGCAAGTCTACACTCTTCATCAAAAAAGTAATTTCACAAATCTCTATTTTCCAAGAAATGCATTTACTTGAGCATTAAAGGCCACAGAAAAATACCATTTTATTGTATTAATTATAGTGATAGTCCTAAACAAAAAGGTCATTTATGAAAAGCAGAGGGTTTCAATGAGAAATGCAATACATTTTTGACAAGGTAGATTGAGTAATTCTGTTGAACATTGATCTAATTTGAAAGATGGAATCATAACTGCACAAAAAAATAATAGGGTTTTAAATTAAAAAATACACAAGTGTATTGTAAGTGTTTAACATCAACAAACTAGCAATGAACAGAATCATAAATGAGGTGGCTGCAAAGTGCTCTAAAAAATCCCTGGCAGGAAAAAAACATGAAGAAGAACATACTCACAATGAGATCATCTTCCCTAGCTCAGGGCACAAAGTTGACTGTCATTTCTAACTTTGTCCATTAACAATTACAATACGGAGTCAGATCCTAGATCGACTGAAGTCAGCAGTGTCTCCCACTCAAAAGCCAGTTTCCTAGTTTCTAAGGTATGTGCTGTACTGAAGCCTGACTCTCTAATCCACTTTACCATCTGGCAATCTATTGAGGAAAGCATCAAGAAAGTATAAAAAACTCAGGCAGGCACTATGCCCTTCTTAAAATGTCAGTCGCAGTGGAGCTGTTAAACATATTCCACTGCTAATCCATCCCTCTTCCTTGGGAAGGATTCTGTGGAAAGCCCCTTCTGTCCTTTTTCAATTCTCTTCTATCATCAAAATAAGGTAAAAGAAATACTTTTTCTAGAAAACTAGAAAATCGACTCGAAGATGTAAGTAATTCTTAACGTGTAGATTGGTGTGTTACAGGAGTGGTACAAAAAGGTATGCTTTTGTTGTTATTACTGCCTTCTGCAAGTAATTACCAAAAGAAGAAGAAAACTGTCTCCTTAAGTGAACATCCATAAAACAGGAAGAAAAATAAAACATGCAATGTCAGCACTTCAATCTGAATAGCATGATTTGACTTCCCACCAAATTAATATATCCTTGGAATATGCCATAAATTATGAACTCCATAAAAAGTGCTGCATCCAACACTTTTGGAATGCTGTATTGCATTAATTTTTCCTTATAGATGAAAATAAAATGTCATAGAAATAGACTAAAGAAATGAGCAGTAGCCTAGATAAAAGTGTTCATGATTTGCTTCTGTTTGTTATATATAATCAGAATTAAGTCCAGACCAGTAATATGTATACTTGATGGATTGGAAGAGCCAATTTTGCAAAGCTGAAAACAATTATGAGCTAAATCAGTTGGGAGAAAGAAATTAGACAGGAAATGTGGATAATAACTGGAAAGTGTTTAAAAACATTTTACCAGAGGTTTAAAAAAAAGAGTGAAAGCTGGGCTAGCCTAAATGTTGACTGACATAAAAGTGAAAACAGCTATGTAAATCAAAATAATTGTGCAAAAAAAGGCATTTATTAGAAGTCATTAGTATTAGACAGAAGATGAGAACTACAGAAAATTGATAAGGATGGAAGCAAGAAGTAAGATTTTTCATTAGAGTTAAAGATAACAAAAAAGATTTTTGGTCTTGACTACACAGAAGTGTAACTATGTCAATAACATATGCAAAAATCTGTATGTTCTGTAAATAAATCTGATCTCTGTTTGAAGAAAAAACAGACAAAATCAGTTCTGTTATAAGAAGACAATTCAATGTTACTTATTCCAGCAGCAAATCAGAAGAATGTTAAATAACAAATTAAATCAGCAGGCCTGCATAATTTGCAACCAAAAGCTTTAAAAAAGCTGGCTGAAGAAATTTTAAAACCATGAATATTCCTTTTAGTAAGTCTGAGAACACTGGAAATGTTCCAATGGACAGCACAGAGAAAAAAAAAGGAAAAAAAGCCAACATAGTACCAATATTATTATTTTTTTTAAGTTATATATGCAACCCAAGCAATCACAGCCCTTTCAGCCTGCGCTGAAAGAATAAAATAATGTAAAAGCTAATGGAGGACTGATTTGGCAAGGAACTAGAGGTATGTCATGCAGTTAACGCTGAGCAAAATGGTTTAGTGGAAACAAGAAGTTCTTGTGAGCCTTCCTGAAAAACTCAGAGTTTTTACTATCCTTAGGAAGTAAAGAAAGGCAAATGTGGCCAGGCATGTATAACACAAGATGGGCCAACAAAACATGGTCCGTTCAAGTCTGCAAAGAGCCTGTGGACACAAGTAACAAAACAGCACTGGCACCTCAAAGATTCAGTGTTTGGCAGAGCCCATACAGATGTGAATAACCTTCCATGCAGAATAAAGCACCTTTGAAAAGCGGACTCCACATCTTCTGTGGCAACACTTTTTCAGTCCCCTGAAGTTGACAGCGTGGCTTTTTGTAAGCCTGGTTCTTAATTTCAAAAGTCCTTTCTCCATACTGATATTCAAGCAAGGTTTACCTGGCACAGAAGCAGGGGAGAAAGGCTCTCAGTGAGCCTGGTACTCTGTTCACAAGGGAATGTTCAGCACAAAGAGATTTTCTTTGTTTATACAATTCTGAAAGGGTAAACTAACTTCTAACCAGGTAACCCAGCTAATAATTGGGACAACTTGCTAACTGGTTAGGGTTAACTATGTGTAACATTGCCATTGATTTATGACTGTCAGGTTCACAGGTTATTTAGATGGTTCAATTTAGCAGTTTTCCGCAGCTTTCAATTGAACATTTTGAATCAGGTGTTCAATGGATTGATCGATACTAAGTACAATAGGTCTCTGTACTGCTCCATAAACAAAGTTGATTTTTATAGCCTTGGTGTGATTTAAACCTTTAACACTTTAAACCATTCTGCACCATGTAACCATATGCTTCTTTTCACTTTCCTTAATTCACATCAGATTGTGACTTAGCAACATGCAGGGCAATAAAACCTGCTGTGTGCCTAGAGGGCCTGATCCTGCAAATGTGCATGCACAACACTGCATGCAGGTAAATAATTCCTTTGACCCCAGTGAGGCTATTCACATATATAACCCTGTTAAAGTGAATTAGTGGTAAAGGAAGGACTGACATTTGAATATTGAGCTTTGTGGTTAGCGAGAGCTTTTCTAGCACTCAGAAGCCATAGGGAGAGGCAGATCTCATTTGCTCAGTATGATTTGTATGACTTGTACTATTTTTCCCCATGTCAAGTTCCCTCCTCCCCTTAAAAATAGGCTCATATGTTCACCTTTGCAGCCTGCCCCCCTC
>JAVJGI010000062.1:4086309-4108344 GCA_035590275.1 Ibycter americanus
CCTTGTGAGTGTACGTATCAGATGCTGTTGGATAGGGGACTATTCATGTCCACCTGACAGCTGAATTTGATGCCTGATTCAGGGAGGAAAAGATGAACGTCAGGAGAGGAGTGAAATGTAGATGCAACCCTGAAGGCTCCTCGGTCTGTAGAGCCCTGCTAGATGGCAAACTCTCATTCTGCACCATAGTGTTTGAGTGAATTCACCAGACACATCATCCCCCATTGCATGATCTTGCCCAGTGTTTCCTTATAAATTAGCAAAGATGAAGCTTTAAAAGGTCTGGAGGATGAAAACCTCAAATCAGGTTTTGGGAAGGACCTTATTCTCACTGCTGCTTGCAGTGCAGATGGCAGAACAAGCAAAGCTCTTTTGTTCTGAAACCAGAGCTGTTCTCATCCAGGAGGTGAAAAGGAAAAGGATACCCTCACTTTCTTTCCTCAGCACCATGTCACTGACCTCCCATTCACACATACACACCCATCACATTGCTCTTAAGTGCTGCTGGTTTGGCTGACCTTTGCTGGAGTTTTCTCTAGAACAGAGAGTCCCTCTGACTGAATGCCCTTCAGGCGTGTGAAAAGCTTGTAGGGATAACTGATGCAGTCAACACATGGAAGAATTTATTGTCTTACCCCGAGGTAAGAAGCAGATCCTCCTTAAGCACTTAAATGACTACAAATGTTTTCAACTTGGTATTAGTATAAAAAAATAATAAAAATAACCAGTCCTTCTTTCTTCAAAAAAAGCAGGAAGAGAAGGGAAAGGGTAGCTCTCTGAGCCATTACCACAATCCAGCTTTCATCTCACACACTAAAAAGGCATAGAAAATGTGAAGCGGTTGCAAGTGTCTTAAAGAGCAAGTTAAATTATTACCACAGGCTGGTATCTTTTAATATCTGTTGAGCTGAGTGTCACAGACTACACACCTTTATGCATTTAATGCAACTTTAAATAGTATACATAAATGCATGTCATTGAGCAGTGACAGGAGAATCAGGCAAGTATTTTTACTTATAAAAATATCTCCCTTCCGTGTTGCTATTCCATCTTGAAAAAATGCCACATTCGGCATCCCAGGCCCTGGGCCCTGAGCACCTTCCTTTGGCATCAGTCCCTGTGGATCAGCCTCTCTGAGCAAAGCGTTTGAGAAGAGGTTGAGATTGTCTCTGGCCTCAGAGGCTGTATTTTGAAGAAGTGGCTTTCTTACCTTCTTACACCATCAAAACCTGTGAAAAGGAAATTAATCATGTTTTGATTTCTGCAAGAAGTTAATGCAGATTATTTCCTGATACATTATAAGGAAAAATACTTACTTTCATAAATAATACAGTTATATAGAACTGTAGCCAAATAAAAGGCTCCCATCTCTTAGTCATCAGATTCAGAAACAGCTATAATTTAACAATCTGAAAATGAAAAAGAAACTTCTTTTATGAAGCTACCCTAATAAAATAATACCTTGTTATGAGAAGTTGCTGTAACACAGCCATGGCATTAATAGCAGAACTGTGTGTGTCTGGAATGAGATTTTACCTGAAATGTTATTCAGTAAATGAAAAGCATCATTAAAATATATTACAAGCTATTACTAGAAAAATCCCTCCAAGTAATTTTTATATTGCCATCTTCTTTTACAAACTCATTGCAAATTTTGAGGGAAAGAGGCGAGACAATCAAGAAACAGCTTAGTATCATGAGGTAAGAAAACATTTTTGCTGATGGCTTCATGGCCCATACAACTGCAACCAGCGACCTGGGTGAGCTCCAGGGTAGTTCCTCAGGCACTGTAAAACTGGACAGCTGGGTCACACCTCTGCAGAACTGCAGGTCAGGATAGATCTCATGGTGACAACGTTCATTTTACTCTGTCAGAAAAAGAGAGATTAGCTGATGATGGTGTAGCCATTTTATCATTGCCAGTGCACTCATCTTGACTAGCTTGGAGCAAGTTAGGATGCTCCTTCTAGAGCTATATGTACACAGGTGCTGTGTTTGTATAGTGTTTAACATGGGGCTTCTCTTCCACTGTTAGAGATCAAAGACATTACAATTCTTCTACTAATGATGAGGATCATGTATATGTTGCTTTTCACTCCAGAAAAGGTGCTAAAGAGAAATTTCCACATCCTCTGATTTGAATATCCCTCCTACAGAAAGTTATCTGCAGGCTCCCCAGCCATACTTCTGCTAACCTGCTCATAGACAAAGGTGGTGTGTAATTAGTCACTGGCATTTTAGTTATTTTTTAGCACAGGATTTAGCTGAAAACAATCATACCTATGTTTCATTACTTAGAATAGTGCGCTGTTTTAACTGAACTTTTAAAATCAAAAGAGCTGTAATAAAATACTATAAGTAATTTTTTCCTATATTGGTGTACCTACAGCTGCAGATGAAAATGGTTTATAACTGATTCACACAATTTGAAAATCCCATTCTTGATCAAAATTAGAACAAATAAAAATAATTACTAATTTAAAAATCCACAGACTAGGCCCTTTAAAAGCTTTTGTACGAAACAACTTCAGACCCTCAACTTCTTATGGTTGTTCAAGAAGTTCATTTTTCATCGTTCAGCCATGTCCCTAAAAAAAAAATATTAACCAAATGTTAGGCCAGCCTGTGTCCAGACGGTGACTGAAGTTCTGCAACAGTGCTCTTTTTGAAACTCTTCATTATTAAGGCACCACTGATAAAAAGTAACTGTCCTGCAATATCTCAAATCTATTGACGTCTGTTATAAATTTCCCCTTTCTGCACTGGAACGAAATACTCAGCGCTGCACTTCAAGGAACTGAATTCCGTAGCCAGGCAGCTTAATTTGCCAATTCACTTGATCCATAAAACATAGTCTACACACATGGACCACATTATAGGCATTTCAAAGGTGAATGAAAAAGAGCAGTCTAGTGAATAAGGAACATAGGATGCAGCCATATCCTGCAAAACTTTTTCTAAACAAGTACCAAATCTTAAAATTAACCCACCACTGTACCAAATGGTCTCAATCAGATACAAAATGACCCATGTTCAAGCATAAGGAAGGCCAACTCTGTTGAAATTCGGTGTAACAGAAAGGCCTCTGCTCCAGAAAAAACAGTAGCTTGTGAATTGAAATGAATCATTAGCATTTAGACACAGACAAAACAGCCTGGGGTGAAAAACTGCTTTAAGTTCATGGCAGCTTCATGCAGAAAACTTACAGAAAACTGAAGAGTCCATTTTAATTACTCACCAGAAAGCTGAAAGATCAGAGAAGCTCACTTTGTAATGGCATTTTCTGGAAAATGAAAATATCCCCAATTTGAAAAACAGCTGAAGAAAAAAATTCAAAACCATTTCAGTCAGAAAAGCCAAGAGCAACACGGAATTAAGATTAAGAAATATGAAGATACATACTACTGCTTTATGAACATCATTGAAACAGTCTGAGAAAAGAAGGTGTTGCTGAGCTGACTGCACCTGCCTGTAAACTGTGCTAGATCATCTGCAGAGCACTGGTGATACACAGGAGCCAGAAACTTGCTGAACCCAGGTCAGCCCTTTATTAAGAGAAGGACTGTTTTGAGAACTGTATAGCAAATGAATTGATTCGGTTTCTGGTAAGAATATCTCAATCCTTTATTCCCACAGGTACTGCCTCCCACAACGGAAATGTTACCTTTTCATAGATACGGTGCAGAGAGCTCAAGGATGGTAGCGAGTATCAAGCTGATGGTTCTCTAAGTGGCCAGTTTTCCAAATGTGGACAGGCAAGCGTATGCACATGTACTAATCAAGTCTCCCTCTTCCCACAGGAGGCTGCTTAGAGAAATAGATGGTAGTAGGATTCGTGCTATGTCGCTTAGGGAATAGGGAACAGATGGAGAAAATTTAATTCCCGGGGCCTATGGTTGCTAGGGGATTCCCCCATGCCACTTAAGTCTTTGAAATAAGGGAGGAAAGTTTCCCAAACCATGGCAAGCAAAATTTTACTCCCTACTAACTTTTCTATTTATTTGAAAGAACTCTTTCAGCAGAGAAAATATTTCTCTGCAGCAGGTGTAACAACTGCCCGGATCTGCAGAACAATCCCATGGCATACGCTGTGGTTGTCCTGCCAATTTCCTTTTTAGCTAAACCACAAAATGATGGGATGCCAGCCACAAGATAGCATATTTTTCTGATGTTTCGCACTTATTTGTGGAGAATATTAACTGATTCCTTTTATTGATTAATTGCACCTTTTAATGCCATTAGGCAAAGTGTTAGGTTACAGATTCCTGCTGAATGGGACAGGCACATGGCACACAGGGCTTATAAATTACCCAGCTTGCAAGGGCTTCAGCAGCTGTGCAACTGTACAGATGTGGAGCACAATAGAAGTTAATTGTGTGTTAGTCACATGAACACAAACACATAGACAGTGCTTCTTTGAAGACATACTTGTTTTGACCATGACAAATGCAGCTATTATTGATGACGGTTGACTGCTGGATTGAAACAGTTCACTTGAACCCAGGAAAGCCAACAGGACTTGGTAAGGTAGCTGAGGCATCACCGGCATGAAGGCGTCAGACAAGTGTGGCTGTCATAAGGTGATGGTGTGATGTCTAGGGACACGGCGGTCCACTCTGACTAGCCTCCTGCCAGGCAGGGGTGCTGCTTATTTCAGTGTGAGCAACTGCAAATGCAAGCATCGAGGGTCCAACCAGGAGTGGGCTGAACACAAGTCAACAGGTACAAAAGTCTTATTTTTAAAGCCATGGGTCCTCCTTCTTTTCTACCCTCTGCCCTCTGATTTCCAGTGGATCACTAGGAGAACAAATGAAGATAAAGTTGAAAATGTGATTTAAGCCATGACAGAAGAAAAAGTGACTGAAGTAGTGCTGGGGGCCTTTTGTTTAACAGAGCAGTTACCTGCTCTTTTGCTGACTCAGCTTAAAAGAGTAAAAAATGTTTGTGTTTATTTTAGGAAAACATCAAAGCTGCATCCTTCCAATCCTGACTGTAGCCTCTAGGTATTGCAGTGATTACTGCAATAGCAGCTCTTTTTTGATCTGGCTGAGCCGTTAATGCTGAACTTACTCCTTGAAAAAGGAGTTTAGCTCCTCTGGTCTTTCCTCCTCCATCCTATCCTGTCACAGAGCAGAAGGCAGTCCCATCCCCAACCCTAAAGCTTGCAGTTTAAAGTTCTTGAAAAGATTCATTTATTTGCAGGCTCCAGGTCCCAGTGTGGAGCTGGAAGGAGGTGGAAAGGGATTTAATTGTATTATAAATATCCCTGCAGGAGGAGGAGTGTGGAGAATTACATAGCTTTAAGACGTAATCTCTGTATCTTTTGTCCAGCATCTCCTCACTTCACCTGCTCCAGTCCCTCAGAAACTGGCCAGCCCTGCTGAAGGGGGGCAGTTGCAGACTGCAGCAAACCAAGGATGTGAGCTGGACTCACAGCCCCTTTCTGGGAAGGTGCCTTGAGACACTCCATTTCCAGAAAAATCTCACCCTACACAGGGCCTCCTCACTGATGTGCCTCATCCGCTGACTGACACAAGGGGTGATTTCCACCAAAACCAGTGCAAACCCCAGCTCATGGCATAACACTCTCCTGCTGCAGGTGGGAAAAGCACTGGCAGACATCCCACGGGCACGAGGTTCTGCACACACACCCTTCACCAGCCACTGTGTCCCCAGCCCATGGAGGGGCAGCCAAGCGGAGCAGCGCAGGGGGCACGCAGCCCCCTCCCATCCTGCACCCACCAGCAGAGGTCAGGGACTGGGAGCTGACACTCATGGACAATCTCGGCAAACACAGGCAGGCAAACGTTTCATGAAAGGACACGTGCAGCAGTTAACCTTATGGCTGTCTCCACGTACAAAGAATATTTATCAGATTGTCCGTTCTCCGGCACAACCTGGCACAGGGTCATCCCCAGGGGATGCCCAGCAGAACGGGATGATCCGGGCTCAGGAGGGAGGGACTGCAGGGACAAGGGAGACAGCGAGAGATGAGAGCTGTTCAGTTCCTTCTTTTGCATGCCGATCACTGCATAGGAAAACTAACCTGCACCAGAAAAAGGCATGTGAAAGAGGAAAAGAGTAAATTACCTCTTCGTTTCACAAACAAGGAGGGAGAGGCAAGACAAACCATGCTGCTCTCAGGTCCAATTCCTTCCCTGTATACTTCCTGGGGCAATGCAGTTATGTGCCTGCCTAATAGCTCAGCCTAGCTTCAGGTGAGCAGTCATTAGTTTTCTTAGGAAATGCTCTAGCAGTAAGATACAAAAAGCGGGTAAAATTATTCAGTCATTAGTATTGAAGTATGTATATAGGGACATACATATATACACGTACATATAAATATATGTACAGGGGTACGCACACTCACACATGAACACAGCTTCATAAAAACTGATAATCTGGTGCCACTTTTTGTAGGAGTGGAATAGAAAGAAAGAAAAGGGGGGAGTATACGAATTTAATAAGTTCAGACATAATTGTCATGACTAAATGTTAATGCATAGGGATGAACATTTTTTTTTACTTTATACATATTAATAAACTCTCTCTTTGAGAAAGAATGACATCAGACATTTATAAATTTGACAGAAGTGAAAGGAAAAAATGGTCACACTATTAGGAGCACTCCTGAGGTGGTGTTGAACGGTGTCTTTGATACATCAGCCTTCAGTCTCTGAGCACATTCGTATTAACTCACGTGTACACCCAGAATTCAAATGAGCTGCTTCTTTAGATGCTGACTTTTAGCAGCAGTCCCACCAGACAGGCTGGAATCAAACTCACAGTTTCAGAGTGTGGTATAGTATAATTTTCTCAGTACAGTTTGTGCCTACTGACTCTCTCAGAAGATTAGAGAAAAAGGCAGCATATAGCAGATCGTTAAAGATCCACACAAGGCTGAAGGGTGAAAAAAAAATCTTCATTGAACACACTGCTCCAAGTACAGACATTCTCCTGTGCCAAGAGATCGGTGCAAAGCTGTGTATTTAATATTGCTGGAAACAGAGAGATGACAAATTGCTTGGAATGGATTCACTTAAAGGCAAGCAAGGGCTAACCATTGATGTCTGAATACCCCAGCAATGTCTGAATGCTGGTGCATCACCACAACATGGATGCTCTTTATAACCCTTCAAGAAACTGCTGTGAAAACAGTGCTACATACCTGTAATGTACGTGTTTGTCTGGAAACATCGTATCATTACAGTAACTGCCCATGAATCTTCCAGTAAAGCCAGCATACCCAGGTGCATCACATGGCTTAGAATTCACATTGAGCCTAGAAATAAATAAAAAGCTGAAGTCACGCATCTTTTTCTCATTAGCCCGTTGCTTTTAAGAACTAGACATGGGGAGGCTGGGTTTTGAAGATGTGAGTTAATACTACTGACACACGTTTCTGAGCAGCTTCAAACCCAAAAAACAACAAGAGAGGGAAAAGTTGGGGAAGTGGAAAATGAGGCAGCCATGGAAAATTAATGCATAAAGAGAAGAAATGGTAAAATGTGTGTTAGATAACAAGGAACTAATAAGGGAAGGGAGGAAAAAACAGAATGGAGAAAATGGTATATAATAAGAAATTGTCAAATAATTGGAGGCCATAAAGGAATATATCATACAAAGGATATACTTCAGTCTATTAGAAAATTTTATTTTGAAATCTGATTTTATAGAAATATGAATTATTCAGGGAGATTTCTGTAATAGTGTCTGCTTTCAACAGACAACAGGAAAAGCAAAATTCTTTAACAAAAACTCAAATATCCAATAACCTTTTTTCCCTCCTTTGTCCCGGCAGCATGCAAGCACCCTTTCTGTAGATACACAGAGACAGAAATAAGATATAAATATCCATCTTTAAAAACATAATTGGCTGCTTATTCTTTTTTTTAAACTGGTTTCATAATAAAAGTTAAAAATATTTGTTTGGCTTTTTTCTTTTGAAAATGTCAGTCTCCTTTTGGTAAGCGATGTGAATTGTAACACTGCTGGCAAATTAATTTTCATGTATAACCAAGCTGATGAGTGCTAGTATCAAACATTAGCTCCTATGTGCAAAACCCAAGCATCTGAGTCCACTCAAGACAGTTTTTACCAGATCTACCATATATCTGAATCTCTCAATGACTGCTATCACAGCACACCTAGTAGTTAAAGATAATTAAAGAGACAATACACCTGTTAACTGTGGGGATATTGTGCCTACCATCAGACTGCACAGAATAACTAAAACTGGCAAAAGGGTTGCGCAGACTGCACACTCCTACTGGCTAAGAGAAGCTTCACAGCCTTGTCCTGTCATCAGTGAAATGTTAAGAGTCCTCCTGTCTTATAGAGCAGAAGCCACAGACTAATAGAGCAACCATTTTACTGATCACTCTTCTTCTTCATAATCAGGTGGACCAATTTCCCTCTTGTTCACCCCGTCTGAAGCAGCTCCCTTTTCCAATAACGTTTCTTTTTAGGGAAAGTACTCCAACTGCTTGCTTGTCCTCTAAATAACTATTAAGCACTTAACACGTCTTTTAACTTCTCTTACAACAACCCAGTGTCTGCAAGCCTATTCAAGATGGGACCTGAGTTTTCCTCACCCCATGTTTTCAGCATCATCAACATCAGCATTTTAAGCAAGCAGACTCGTCTAGAGAGCAAGTTGCTTCTGCATGACAAAAACGCTCAAATACTGTGTTGCTGGATATATTAAAAAATCCCAGACAAACAGAAAGACATAATTTAAGAGCTCCTGCTTCTACAAAGCAAAGTGCTTACTGTAAGGACAGAAATGGTATATTTAACTGGCAATCACCACTCTTATTCTGAGCTGGCAATAACCTGCAACAATAAATGCATCCAAGTGTTTTACTCAACCATGGATACTCATTTGCCTCCTGCAGACATCCATTCTTTGTATGTGCCCAGTGGCTAGAAGCCAATAAACTCATTTTACATTTGATAATTCATTGCTAATCAGTGCTAATCTGTTTGGGAAAACACCTATAGCTCAAGCACAGAGTCAGATTGGTTTGGCTACACAGGTGGTCACTGTCCATCGCTGAGTGCAGCTCCATGAGCTCCTCCATGGGACCCACCTGGCGGTTCACTTCGTAGCTGCAAGTGGCTTCGCAGCATGAACCAACAAGACATTGGTGCTTTTCGAGACCTGGATATTTAAAATAAAAGTGAAGAATGAATCCCAGTGCTATTTGCACCAATTTCACTATTCACGTCTCTCAGAACAGTAGTCACTACTAGTACAGGTTTACCACTGCAAAGCTTGTGGGAGGCTGTTTTGGTCCTACTAAGACGTACTAGACTAAAAAAAAGTGAGAGCTTTGTAAGGGAGGTGCACATCATGCCAGGTTTGCTTTGAATTTATGGCACTTGAATTTCCATTGGGCAGATATCCATCACCCCAATGTTTTATATGGGCAATGATTAGAGGCAAAATTCATGTACTGCAGTCTACAAACACAACCCTGGAAAATGCAGCTTCCTCGAAAAACAACTAGATTAGGGAGGGAATGGAGGCAAATACTCCAAACTCAGTGAAATCGAACAACGCATGGCTTTCAAACCCTGGGAGGGTGCTCAGACAGCAAATATTGATCTTACTTCATGCAAAGTAACGTTTATGTTATTGCTGCAAAATTCCTCTTCCGATATTTTCCTGTAGGCTTTTGAGCCATATGTTTCTGTGTAATACAGCAAAGGCGCAATTAAGCTCCTCTGCGAGCCCGTGCTCTGCCCATGCCAGCCCTCTCCCCGGCAGAGGCACCAGGGCGAGGGGAGCCAAGGCACGCGCAGGCTGTGGGCGCTCCTGCATCCCACCCGTGGTCTGAGGACTCAATCTTGAGTCGAGGTTGCTGAGGCATGTCTCAGCTCAGCTTGACGGATCCATAAGGTGGTTATTTAAATGAAATGTTGTCCTGGTCTCGTCTGGAACATGCATGACAGCATTTCCCAGTCTCTTTTTTTTTTTTTTTTTTATCCATTAAAAATAAGACAGCATGAGCCTCTGAAAAAACCTGTCTGTACAATAAAGGTCTGCATTAAAGCCAGGTACAAAAAACTGTCTTCCTGACAAGCAGTCATTATTTGAAGGTGCATCTATCTCTCAGGGAATCGGTTACGTGCCAGAAACTGAGAAACAATCCCATACAAACAGCAACATTAGGAGAATCTTAAGCTTGAAATTTAAGCACTAAAAAGACAGAGTGCAGCTCAGGAAAAGCTAGATTAGCTACCTTATCTCTGCCTGCAAGCATACATGCAATATTACAGCCTTTAATTAAACAGACATGTTTTCTCTCTGACAGAATGTATCAGATGGTCTTCTAGATTTTCTGTTTAGCATATATTAACAATTTGTCTCCTCACTGTGTGTCCATCATTTAATTAGCATAAAAGCCCCCTAGCCCTCTGTTCACTTGGTCGTCTTTATAGTACATCCTCTTATCTCAAAGGTACTTATTTTAATAATTTCATCAGTACAGATGTACAATGCATTCAACAAGATATTTTTCCCTTTAGAGACAGATGTACTTCCTAACAATAATTCATTACTTATTACCTCGCAAGCTGTTTTTCAGACAAATAAACTCACAATTCCATTACCAGTATCTTTTAATGATGCTTCTGTTTCAGATTGCTTTATCATTGGAGTCTAATCCAAATTTCACTGAACTTTCCCATTAATCTCAGAGATCTGAAGGCTCTGCTATTCATTTTCCAAGCAGCTCAAAGCACATCTCAGGAAGATCTGTATACTATTTATCCAATGAGACATTTTAGAATAAAAAGGGGAAATATTTCTTTAACATCAAAATGCCTCTCTAATGAGCAAAACATCCTGCAGAGGTTTTTCACTAGTTAGCTGAGAACGTGTCCTAGAACACAGTAAGTGAAAAAAACCTGCATGTTGAATGATAAATGGGAGCAGGGAGTTTTCGGAAATTATTTGAGAGCACAGCACAGATGAGTTTCATATGCAGACTTGCAAAAATCATCATAATGGGTGATCTGAAATCTTGTTCAAAGTCATAGTGTTAACACTTAGAAGAGATGGTCTTACAAGAACCTGTTAGAAGAATAAGGTGGTCTTTGGATCTCCAGGCTGTGCACCACCTACCCCGCACTCTGAAAGACAACTGTGGATCTTTGAAGATTTCCTGCTGAGGGAAGCAAAGTCTGCAGAGAAGAGCTGTAGCTCTGAAAAATAGAGGCTCTGTCGAGTGACCTCTGTCGTGCTCTTTACTCAGTGTATTTCTGGGCATGGGAACCCTGGACTTCAAGTAGCAAAGAACTTAAGTCTTTGAGGACCTTCTGAAAATCCTATCTTATTTTATTAAGTCCTTGATCTTGTGAATTTTTCAACCACAAATCCCTCCAGTCATGTTCAGCTTTGTTAAATTGACTGGTATAGCTGTGATCATGTGCAGAGGTTAGCCAAACCAAACTGGGACATCTCTGTGATAAAAGTGGTGATCAGATAATGCCAAAGTGGAATATCCCATTTAGGCATGAAGCAGAAACCCCAATAACCCTTTATTCCATGCTTCTCCTTAATGGTTATAGCATGAGCTATGAAATTTCACTACCTATATCATGATCCATTCTTGAAAAAAATTTCTAAAAATTGGAAAAGATACCTCAGAAAATTTTGTCATCTTAAAAATCCACCTGTATCTTACCTCTTGATTTTCTCCTCTCATTTTCCTCCAAACTTACCATATCTGTTTTGCTGTTGAATAAGTACATTACATGATTTCAGTGGTACCTTGGAAAGAGTAAATGGGAGATTTAAAAAATTCAGTACTTTAAGCACTAATTTTAGTTAGTATATTGCATTAGGTTAGGAATAGTGAGTATTAGTTCCTCACTGTACTGAAATTCATACTAAGAGAAAGGAAGAGTTACCCTGAGGGCACCACAAGAGGAGGGATATTCATGCTTATTAAAATATTAAAAATAGTGAAATATTAATTATCTATAATTAATCTATTTTTTCTACAGGGGGGACTAATGACTGACCCTCTGGAAATTAGAAATTGAGAAGACCTATTAAACAACTGATTTTCTTTCCTTATCACTACAAACTTGTTCCCTATAGTTTCTTCTCTAATGATTTATTCAGCAGCTTATTTTAAAAAAAAAAAAACAAACCACTTGTCATTCTTTCCTGTCCTTTCAGAAAAGAATGAAGAGATTTAAGCAAGAGAAAAAAATTGAGATACTGTATTTCTGTCTTATCAATATCAGAAACTCATCCTAATAAGGATTACTTCTACACTGACTCCACAGCTCTTCCTGTTTCCATAGAACTGTTCACAAGATGCATATATTTCTATATTTGATCTGCATTAATATTAAAATCCTTCTGAACTTTCTGGAAAGATTTACATGTTTTATCATCAGATAAATCCTTTATTATCTTGTACTGAAAGTTCATTCTTGTTTAAAACGCAATAAATATTTAATTTGAACAAACAAAGCAAAAGCGATGAAGGAAAAGAGGTGTCCCATGAAAAGAGAAACCTGGAGATTGAATTCACAACCGCATTTTTTGTCTGTATAAGAACCTCCAGAGTCAATACCAAATAGAAAAAAAGTAGCAAATACCAAATCTCATATGTAGACGGCAGAAAAGATACCAGGTTATTATCCTCAAGGATTACATTATCCATGCGCTGCTATATTGGATGGACAAGTAGCAGAAGAGACAGGATATTGCTGCGGCTGTTTGAGCCAGAATGCAGGAGGTGGGTGGACAGCACAATGGGACAGAACAGACAGCAAATTCACCTGTAATGCTGGCAATAAGAAGCGATAAGCGAAGCTCAGAATGTTTTGGATTTTGTTTCCCAGAAGCTGTAAGGTGTTGAAACGTTTTATTTATTTATGGTAAAACCTTTGGAGTTGTAAACCTGGCAAGACATTGCTCAGCAGATCAGAGATTCTTCAAGAACACCATACCTCGTGCTGCTTCAGCACTTCTTATCACATCTGCTTCCCAAGAAGCGTGTGTGGGCAGGGGGCTGCACGGAGGGAGGCGCTAGTAAGAGAACAGAGGGGAAGAGGGGAGGAATAAGAAGCTCTTCTTCCAGATATTGTGCAAACATACTGCAAGAAATGAGTGGGGAAAGAGTTTCAACACATTTAAAGGGAGATAACTTTAAAAGTGGTTGGGTTTATGTCTGAAGCAAATTTCATTGCCTTTAAATGTGGCCTAGATCTAAACTATCATATCACCAGGAATGTACACCGCAAATGCTGCTGGTCTCACTCCTGATCCTCCCAAGCAGTTTACTCCTACAACAAAAAAAGAAATTTCATCTTTATCTTATTTGGCTATCTCTCTTTTCATCTCTGCTGTATCTTGCAACCCCCATCTCCATGCCATCCATCAGTGAGACAGGCCAGGGAAATACAGAACCGCTGGTACTTACAACGTTTGAAACTCCTTGATAAATCATTAGAGAACATGCTATGGGGAACAACTTCGCAGTGACGAGGAAATAAAATCAATTTTATAAAAAGTCTTCTCAAATTCTAATTTCCATAGGGTCAGTCCTCAGACATTCCCACAGAAAACTACCCAAGAGGGAGGGAAAGAGAAAAATTGGCTGAGGGCCCCCTCTGAGAACATCTGACTTCTTCCTCGGAGTTAAGGGAATTTGCTCTCCATGCTCCACGGTGCAATGGTGGGGGGATTAGTCTCCAACTCCATTAAATTTTCCCAGAGCCACAGCGGACTACGCAATCTCTAGCTCTTTTCTAAATGATAGTTTGCTCAAAAGGCCTCCTGCTACACTTGAAATATAGGACAGGTGTTGCCACATTAGCTACAGACCCACACAGAGAACCCAGAGGCAGAAGCAGAGACGGTGCCACGGAGCCCACACATTTTCTTACTTCATAACCAATACAGGAAAAGGGGTATCCTCAGACTCAGTTTATATGAAAAAAAATATTTTTTTCTGTCAGCATTAAAACTTTACAGGGGAGCTGACAGTGTGCTGTTCTCCAGCATTAAAAACTAGCACTCTGAAAACATCTGTGCATCACACAGTACAACACTGAGGTTTAATACGTATCTTTTTCTCATAACATCCCACCAAGCAACCATGTTTTTAGGGCTGCTATCTACAGAACAAATAATCTTTATCCTGTCACAGGCCTTGCCTGCTCGAGGAGTTTGCTTCATGTGATATCCTCCTTCTGCTATTTCCATTTCAGAGTAAGGCCTCTTACCTTCTCCCACTCCACTGAAATCTGTGTGTGTTACTGCAGCTAAAAGTAAGGGGTAGGCATGGATGCTGTCATATTTATGGAAATACTGTGCAGATGACTCACTACATTGACAACCTGAAAACTCCTTTTTTTTTTTCCCACAGGCAGTTTTTTTAATCTGGTACTTGCATTTCCTTCTCCTTTGCCACTTCCCAGAAGTCAAAAAAGGGTCATGCCCCTGTGTCACTCCATGGTGTGACAGCAGTTATCAGAAATTTTTCCATGTACAAACAGTTTGGGCTGGAGTCACAGGATTTTGCATTGAAGTCCCCAGGATTAATTTTTCCCTTCATACCTGAAAAGAAGGAAACATTCCATACCGTTGTCGTTCGTCAAGTCAGTGGTTTCGCATAGGTAAAATGGCGGGCATGAATCTTACTACCACAGTGGCTCCTTTAAGCCTCTGTGGTAGAATAAAAGGGCATCAAACCATATATGAATAATCACTGTGGTCTTTGAGGTCCCTCTGTTCTACTTATATAAATGGAGCATCAGCAGAAATTATCAGGTCAGGTAACTAAGGGTCAGATCCTCAGCAGATGTGGATTGCCATCACTGTACTGAGAAAAAAACATCACCATTTATATAGTTTTGAGATTTGGCTTTAGGAAGCATTTATCTTACCATGCTGACCTAAATTTATGAGGAACTTGCACTTAAAAATGAAACTGTATCTCAGAGTCAGGTATAAGGATCAGTTTTACATGAACTAATAGATATGACAAAATTATATCAAACAAAATTCAGGCTGATGAATTCCCAAGTAGTTTATCTTAAAGAACATGCAAAAATGTGTTTCACTGGAATAGGATGTTATCTGGAGATAACATCAAAGCTAACACAATACTACTGCTGTTACCATTCAGAAAACTCTATCTACAGTTAGAAAGATAAACTGGGCACATGAGAAAGGTAAACCACAATCTAAAATTTAATAGTTTGCAATCTCCAGTTAAATTAAATGAGCAGCAGTAAAATCTGAGAAAATACGGCATTCATTTCATGCCTATTATATAGACGGCTATCGGTGCTTGTTATGATTATAAAATAACACTTCAGATGCTCACATCTCTCCAGTTTTCAACTCTTCCAAGAGTTATAGCTCTGGCATTCCTCTATGATACAAAAATACAGCACAGCTTCTTGCAATTTCCTGAGATACTGCACCTGCAATATATTCATCCTAATTGCTCCAAACTCATGCATACAGATGACAAAAGAAGCTGAATGGTAATTCAGCTTTTTCATGCAAAGGAAACATAATTGTTTTATAATATGCCATAAGTTTTAAACCAGCAGGTTAAGTATTCATTCAATTATTTAGCAAGAAGTTGCACTTCTGCTCCTTCACCTGTGCAAGAGGCAGCCTGCCTCTGCACCATGCCAGGAAAGGCGTGAAGATCTCAGACTTCTCTGAGATGTCTCTTCTTCTCTGAAGTAGAAGCACCAGGAAGATCTCCAACTCAAGATTTTCCTTCCTCTCTTTGCATCTCTCCCTTTCCCCTTATTACAAATGCAGTATTGCTCATCCACTTACCACCAGTATTTTCAGAAACAGGTTACTTGAGCCAAATATGTTGTGGAGCAAATAGAGGAAGAGGAGGGGAAATATGGACTCACAGATTTCCCGCACAGGCAATTGAATTCAACACAGTATTACAAATCTTGTAAATCAGATATTTTTCTAGTTAAGAGATTTTATTTCAGACCCTATCAGCAGAATGGCAGGAAAAATAATGATTCTGCAACAAAATCAAAGGTATTTTTAGTTTCTGCTGACAGACTACTTACCTCTGCAACAGCAGATCCAGTAAGATGCATCAGTACTAGCTACTGAAAATCTACTTTGGCTCAAAACATTGAAGCCTGTGGTTTTTTTTTAAATCAAAGAACCAATTAAAAGACTTACTTCTGGATTTGTGTGCCTGTTTGATCCAGTAGTTGTAATTTGTTGTCTGCAGCACACAGAGTCATTAAATTTGTCTAAAGGAACTACATTAAAAAATCATCAAATGTTACGATCCACGGCTTAAATTTTCAAAAGACTAAGTAATTCAAGGGTCTAATTTCCATTTGCAATTCCAAGGTAGTAATTAGGCTTTACAGAATTAAGCAATGCAACACCTTGGTCATAGTGCTGATCCTACCTCTTACAATACTCACACAAATTTTCCATGGATAGGCACCTAAGTGCAGGGTCAACAGAAAGCAGCTGAGCCGAGCATGGACCAAACTAGCAAGAAATAAATTTCAGGAAAAAGGGACAGTGCCTACATGTGTCCAGAGAGACAGTGTCTCCGTTCAGAACCATTAAGCTCCTAAATAATCCCATCCCCTCGCATGACACAAAACATCTGGTCTCCATTTCTAAGAGTAATAGCGGTAGACCAGGAGAAGTGAGAGCTTTGGAGTTAAGTCACCCCCTGAGGGTGTAGGGGACAGGGTCAAACTGCTCCCTCTGCCCAAATCGTAGCCAGAGCTTGACTGCAAACCAGTGCCCCAAGTCAGCATCCCAAAACCCAGCTTGCTGTGGGGTGGGAAAAATATCTCAGTCACCAACACAAGAGTTCCTCCTAGCAGAAATAATTTGATATGCAGAGGACTCAGGCCAGAGAGACTGGTTTGAATCCCAGCAATTAGGAAACACATCTAAGATGGGAGTTCAAGTCCATGTCTGACAGCTTTAACTGCTGAAGAGCAGGGATCTGAACCTGGGTCTTCTACCTCTCTCACACCTACCATCTACTTTTGAGCATATGGTGACCATGCCGGCCACACCAGGCCCATAGCAAAGACAGTCCCATTTCGAAGGCTTCAAGGCTTTAGGCCACAGCAGTCCTTGAGGTAGATCTTAATATTTAGGTGAGTTTGGACAGCAAATCTTGAGCATATGCAGAACTTAACATGCTAAACTAATAGTCAGGAGGTAAGTGACAGCTGAGGAGTAATTATGCCAATGGCACCTGAATGCTGGGACAAGGTGATATCTACATTGTGCAGTGGATTACGGTGAAAAAAGAAGCTCTGAGCTGACTTTCATAGTACATCCACAGAGTTCAGCACAGCACCATGCAGAGACGCTCGCATGGGTCTCAAAGGCAGCCTAGCCTTTTTGGTATGGCAGAACATGCATTATTAAATTCAATCCCTGTTTCTCAGCAGAGCTAATTAGTTCAGGTGCAGCTCAACACTGCTATAATTATACTCCATCTGCTTCCAGAGCTAGCTAGTTTGGGTGCTGAGAGCTTGGAAATTTCTCTGCAGTACCCCCTCATGGGAGGGGGCATGATACTATTATGTCCTTAGGCGTGAAAAAAAGATGGATCGATGCTTTGGTCCCTTTGATGATGTGAGCCTTAGCAGCCTAAATCCTGCCAAGTTAAATCTTGAGGGACAGATTTTTTAAGATGTTTAAATAGCTAAAGCCCCAGGTATGGCCCCAGCATGATTTTTGAAAAATATCTCATAAGCACTAAGTGTTTGTTGGCTGGTAAGTGACTGTGCAGCAATGCGGCAGCGAGAGCCCCATGTCAGACACTTGACCAAAGCGGTCCGTCGCAGGCAGCAGCCTCTGGGGCCCAGCTCTTACTGAAACTCTGATGTGCTCAGTTTGGCTTTGCTGGCTTGCAGTCCCACATATAAGTGCTAAGATTCATTTGGCTACACTGAAAATATCAAGCCTGCCTGCTTCTAAAGAAACAGATAGTGACGACTCAGATGACCGCTAATCTAGCATGCTGTGTTTGCTCCCCTTAAAATGAAGCCTTGATCCAAAGACTATCGCAGTGAATGGAGTATCTCTCCTTGGTGTCAGTTCATATTGGATCAGGCCCTGAATTTGCGGCATGGAGCAATTAGTACGAAATAGATTAGGCAACAGCTTCCTTTATTCAGTTGTACAAGTTATTTCAAGATGAACTGATTGCCCACATTTGTTTTGTACAGGCAGATAAACCATCAATACCAACAACACTGGCATTAATCAACACAAAATGTTTTCCTTGCTCTCACAGGTATTTTGCTTCATATCACTTTACAAAGGATGTCAGGAACCGCCTGTAGCTTCCAGTACAATACAGCAGTCCCACAGCACATTTTTCCAGACACTGGAGTTATCTATATGCATTTGCCCTGCAAGCCTTCCAACAACACACTCAAAAGAGAGTATTTTCAGTGACCACGTGAACCCCACAGCACTTTCTCATCCCATCTGTTGTGTTTAACCTCACGTCACTTCAGTATCATATATATCTACCTGTGGGTGCATATGTGCATGTGTGTCCAGAGACAGTGTGCTTTGCTTCTATGGGTGTTGTGCAAGCGTGAATGACACCTGCATCTGACAGGATGGAGCCTATGTGAGCATCTGTGTCACTGCCATTAATATTTTGACTCACTGCACTGCTGTCAATGCCAGCTCTCTCAGCGCTGCCACACTTCTGCTTGCTTTCTACTTTCCAGGGGCAGTGGCTGAGGCTACTGAGACTGTTAGATATTGACTGACACCCAATCAGTTGTTACTTATTTAACCAATGTGCAGACATCACTTTGTGCAATGATTTTGGAAAGTGACAAAGGGAGCTGCCCCACGTCACCCACTCATTAGAGAAGAGCTCTGCATTCCTGCTCTGGCTCAGCCATGGCCGTCTCACTGTCAAGCTACCCTCACAGGGTGCAAACAGCCTCTAATGCTTCTTTGGACATGAAATAATCCCTTATTATATAAAGGTTGCTCCCTACTCCTTGTGTATATTTGGTGTATTCAGTCTTGTTTCAGTCCTATCTCTCGCACTGCACTGCAACTCTCTGACTGGACCATGTGGGTTAAAGAATTTACATGGGGTTTTGTGTACCGTGAGAGGTAGCACCCAAAATGCCAGTCTGAGCCCAAACACATGCCCCAGCTCACCAGCCATCCCTACCGCTACCCTTCGTCACCCCACAGCCCCCAGCTTGGATTTCCCAGAGAGCTTCCACTTTCCCAGGTACGCCCCACTAATGGCAGCAGGCTGCTGCAAGGCAGATCGGACGGAAAGGCAGTAATTAGCGATTGAGAGGTGGTAAGGAGCAGGTATAAGTGAGCGGTTTTGCCCATTTCAGTGCAAGGCTAGCAGTTTAACTCAAAGCATCCCCTACAGTGGTTTAGGCTGTTAGCACCTGACTTTGTACTGAAAAGAAGAGGGAGGATTCACAGGCAGTCACAACAGAGAGGCATTTTGAGAAGCTGTCTCCACTCAGTTACCTTATCTAGACTGAGAAGTATGTTTAAGTGACTCAAGCCTGTGCAGTGTACATTCGAGCAGGTAAGTTAAAACCACTGGCAATTAAAAACAACCTCCCTGGCTTTGCAGTGGGACGCTGGAGGAGATGTCACACAAGTGCGGAGGCTCAGCTGAGAGGCAGCAGCTCACAGCTGAAAGATGGGGCATGACTATGGACAAAGCTGGACACAATAACAAGGGGTCAGGGAGCTCTCAGGCCTGAAGCCCAGCACTCAGGTGTGGGCTAAAAAACCCTCTTAGACGTGACCATAGTTCATTCAGAAAGCCTCAAGAGTCTCATGGACTGCAGCTCCCCTGAATGACTGAAGGGCCAAAGGCAAATGCAGCTGCTGCAAAAGACATTTTCCAGAATTCACAATTTTTTTTTTCTTTTTCTCTTGGTTCTTTTTTACCTCCTTTATAATTTTGTAACCTCCTCTCTGTGGAAAGAGAAAGGCTGCAATTCCAGTGTTTGCTATAGCTCTAAATTTCGAATTTTCAGTTAATTTTTGTTTTCCAGTTCTCATTAATAGATTACAGATTACTTTTTTTATTAATTGCCATCTATTTTACTACTTACTTTATTTTTCTGGGAAATAAATACTTTCCTGACCTGTTCCAGTCTTGTTTTAATGCTTAGCCAAATATCTTAAGGCAGTGAAGGAAAAACAAACAGCTGAACATCTGCTGAAAAGGTTGCAAGGGTGAATAAGCTCTAATAGCTTCTAATGAGCTTCCAGAAATATATTGCATAAGGAGCAATAAATACATCCCAGTCCTTAAGCCCTTACTTATAGGACTATCTTGGTCAGTTACTTAATTCAGTTACAGACAGGTGTAAATTCAGATGCAAAATCTGTTATCAGCTACTTTTAAAATGCATCCTGCAGTGACATCTCTCTCTCTCAATCCAAGCAGCCATTAACTGGGCTCAACACACAGCCTGCTTTTATGCATTACTGGTGCAGTTCACATCAGGAGCTTATAAGAGTGGAACGAGTCCCTCACCACAGCTGAAATTCTCCATCATTTTGGTGCACCACTTGGCTGCCCTGTAGCTCCACAGAGGCAAATTGAGCAGGCACACACAGGAGCTCACTTGTGACCTGCACCCAAAGGCTCCTTTGGTGACACAGCTCAGCCCTGCCCTTGGAAGTGAGCATTACAAGGGCAGGCTGAGAGGTGGAGGAGAGCATCTGGTAGCTGCACAGGTGTAGAAAGAAGTGTCACTAGTATTCCCCAACTCATTGGCCAAAGCAGTACTATGGAAATTGCTGCAGAGTAATCCCTTCTTTTTGCCTTGGACTTCCATTTCTCCTCTTTGGGTTTCCCTCAGTTCAGCCACATAGATCTACCTGTCATGCTCAGGCCTTCTATAAGTAAATGC
The DNA here is from genome assembly GCA_035590275.1 of Ibycter americanus. Lineage (NCBI taxonomy): Eukaryota > Metazoa > Chordata > Aves > Falconiformes > Falconidae > Ibycter > Ibycter americanus. The sequence continues at coordinate 4,107,250 of JAVJGI010000062.1, forward strand.
AACATGAGGAAAGCCAATAGAGCTTCATTCAGTTACAATAGAAGCAAATTTAGCCATAAATCAATAATGAAAAGCAAAATGTTCCCTATGTGCCTGTTCTTGTAGCTGTCCTACATCTGAAGAGTTCAGCCCCACTTAAAGAATCAATGTATCGATAGAAAGTAAACTGTGTTTTCAATAAAACTGAAGATGTGAGCAGATTCAGCATTGTATGATTATTAATTTCCAAAGTTAGCCACAAGCTTTTAACAGTTTCCATTAAATCTCCAAAAGAAATTGAAGAACTTAGATAATTATCAAAAAATGCTGTATTAAAATACTTTCCTCCATCCCTCTACATGTGCAGGAGCAACCTGGCATATTCGTAGGGCAAGCAAGCATATACTGTTGACTGAAAGCAATGATGCTTCACTACCTCTTATTTCTGGGGTAGCCCTAAGCTCATTCTGCCACCTTGTGTGATCAACATATATTACAGCATCATCTCACTTTCAGGTGCATATTTTAATCCACTCCAGCAGGTCTCGCCTCTTATTTAGTACTACTCAAAGCCTGGAGTCAGTTAAATTATGTGAGGACAACAACTCATCTCTAATATTCTAATATGGATTGTCAGGATCAACCAAATTTTTCATTCATACGCCACCTCCCAAAAAGCCACTTAGTTTTAATAATTAGAGCAGTGAATAGTTCTTACCAATTATATGAAATAATGCACATTTTTGTTAGCTTATTGATAGACTGTGGTTCTCCTGAGCATACAACTTTCTTGAAATTATTTGCTAAATATTGCCTGGGAATAGTTTTAGCTCATAACATCCATTCAAAGCAATTTGTTGAAAAAAACACACAGTTTTTCAAAACTGGAGCTGTCTGACTAGTCACTCTTTGTCTTATGGTCTATTTCCCCTTTATAGAAATAGTTTCTTCACACTTACCCTGACTGGAGAACTGTGACTGTTAGAAAAACATTTGGCTTTCAATGTAAAATGCCTGTGGAAAGCAAATACAAAGGTAGTCTTTCAGAAAGTTTCTCCGCTGTTTTCTCAATGTTCCTCATTTCTGCTCCTATGTTCAGTCATGACAACATCAAAA